>CAUYQV010002366.1:0-24495 GCA_963574575.1 Galagoides demidoff | reverse complement strand
GGCATCACAGCTCATAGCAACCTCCAACTCCTGGGCTCAAGCGAGTCTCCTGCCTCCGCCTCCCAAGAAGCTGGGACCATAGGTGCCCACCACAATGCCTGGCCATTTTTTGGTTGCAGCCGTCATTGTTGTTTGGCAGGCCCGGGCTGGGGATTTGAACCCGCCATCTTAGGTGTACGTGGCTGGCGCCTTAGCTGATTGAGCCACAGGCGCCGAGCCAATGTCAGTGTTCTTATCAAAGATAATTATGTAGTTAACATCTCCTTCATTTTTAACTTTAGGTGCTTTAAAATTAGATTTTTTTTTTATTAAAATTAAGACTTCTTGTTTCCAATTTTGTAAGCCAGGAATACTGTATCTTCACAGTTTCTCTTAATTGGAGTAAGGAAAGTAGAAGAGAAAAGGGAGTGAACAAATTATCAGCAACAAATACATTTTAGACCATGATATGTTCAGATTGACAATGAAGGCTTTATGAACTTGGCATATGAAAAAACATGTTTACAGTACATACATGTATTGTTCACATGCACCGAAATTAAAGAGCAACTACGGAACAGCATATTAAAGCAAACAAAATCACATAATTTGACAGAGAGGAAAAGTTAACTATTTCTATTATATTGGACAAGTACAGAGTCAAGTTGCGTAAAACAGACTTTGGTGATTTTTTTCATTTGTTAATCCTCACGTCTTTTCTATATTTGTTAGAGCCATTGTTATCTTTCCCTTTCTCCTTCTGGCTTGACCCTCACTTCTGAATTGCTCTGAGTGTCTTTGAAAAAGGCTACCTGAATCTTGTCCTTGGCAGTCGTTGGTCTGCTCATGAGAAGCCAAAGGTAGAGTGAGGTAGGAAAGCATTCTATGTAAACAGACCAGTGTTTCAAGAGTAGAAGCCATTCATTGTCCTAAACTTCCCTCTAGCACACACCCCCTCACACCCACATTCACAGGGGCCTTCTCCCCTGTTCTCCCAGTATAGGCCCTAATAAATCATCCCACCTGCTCAGAGAAAAGTCTTTAAGGGTTTAGTGCACTGGCTCTAATGCCCTGAGGGTGCAGCGGCTCTAGAACCCTGAGAGCTCGGCCTCTGATGCCCTGGGGGCGAGGTGGCTCTAGAACTCTGAGGGTGAGGTGGCTCTACACCCTGAGGGCAAGGGGGGCTATATGCCCTGAGGGTGAATGGAGCTTTACACCCTGAGGGCATGGTGGCTCTGCACCCTGCGGGTGAGGGGCTGTACGCCCTGAGAGTGCAGGGGCTATATCCCCTGAGGGTAAGGGGTCCATACGCCCTGAGGGCGGGGAGGCCGTTCGCCCCAGGGCAAGGGGCTGCAGGGCAAGGGGGCTGTACACCCTAAGGGTGAGGGAGCCGAATGCCCTGAGGGTGCAGGGGCTGTACCCCCTTAGGGCAAGGGGGCTGTACGCCCTGAGGGCATGTGGCTCTGGGCCCTGAGGGCGAGGGGGCTCTGACGCCCTGAGAGCGCAATGGCTTGCCTGGCACTTCTCTGGCATAGTTATTGCTTTCCTCTTTGTTTGTTTATCTAGTTTATGCCTGTGAGTCTTCCCTTACCCTATGCTAGAACTGGCTGCTCAAGTTGTTTTAGTCTCACAAATTTTTATTTGAGAAAAGTTACTGCAACCAGTTATTACAGAAGTATGTCACTAATTTTCTAATTAATGCATTTTCTTGTAAACATGTTTTATACACAATCCTATATTTTTTGCCTTTTGCTTTGTATCTCTTGAAAAATAATTTGCATATTTAAAAATATATACCCTTGGCTTGGTGCCTGTGGCTCAATCGGCTAAGGCGCCAGCCGCGTACACCTAAGGTGGCCGGTTCGAATCCCTAGCCCAGGCCTGCCAAACAACAATGATAGCTGCAACCAAAAAATGGCCGGGCGTTGTGGCGGGCGCCTGTGGTCCCAGCTACTTGGGAGGTGGAGGCAGGAGACTCGCTTGAGCCCAGGAGCTGGAGGTTGCTGTGAGCTGTGATGCCATGGCACTCTACCCAGGGGAATAGCTTGAGGCTCCGTCTCCAAAAAAAAAAAAAAAGTATATATACCCTTAATACTCATCAGTTTTACTTCTTATTTTATCGTATAGATATTCTCAATTAGACATGGTTACAATTATGTGCAGAGATGTTCACTGCAGTGATGTTTATATTAAAAAAACTACTACAAATAACTGCAACGACAAATTAATAATAGACTTAGTATTTGTTAAATGAATAAATTATTGGAGGGGTGTTCTTGTTTGTTTTTAGATGAATATATTATTAAATGGAAAAAATGCAAAGTACAGATAGTACTTATTTCATGGATTAAAAAATATGGATTATATATGCAATATGCACTTATATTCATACCCTGAGGCACATAACATTTCTGGAATCATGTACAATAAACTGTAATATTAGTTACCAGTGGTTCGTGGAAAGTATGATGTTTATTTTCAATATTAAAAAGGAAAAACAAAACAAAAGTAAATCCCAAGTAGAAAAGACCCTCCCCCAAAGTAAAATGATTGAAAAAACCACACTACTGTCTTATAGATTGGATCCTGTTTCCTGCTTCTTTATATAGTACCCCAATTCTAATTTTCTCACTGTCTTACCTTTGCCTCTGTGCTTTGCTTTCTATTTGGAAATGCTATTTTTCCTCTTTTGTACAAATAAATCTTTCCTCCTTTTCAAGGCATTATATATGGCCTAAACTCTTCATGAAACTTTATTGGACTATTCCATTTCAAAGAAATCTCTCCTCTAGACACATGCTTAGCACGAAACCAGTATCATATGATTTGACACTCATTCAGTAATTACTTCATTTAATTATTTTTTTCTACTTAAAGTATATATTGCCTCTGTTGTATATGCTTTGTACAGTATCTAATTGTACCAGTGTTTAAAGAATTTTTTCTTTGATGATATTAGTTAAAAATTTATCTAGAAATATCCTATTTAAACCATATGAAATAATTAGGAGTTTCCTAAATTGATATTCAAAGTAATATTTTCTTTAGAAGAGCATCACTAAGAAATACTAGAGCATTGTTTTTGACATTTAAAAAAATGCTACAAATAATACCTCAAATTTATATGGAAAGTACATGAAGTACAAGGAACCAGAGTTACCATCTAACCATCTAACCCAAAGAAGAATTCTTTTTTTTTCCCATATAAGTTTCTTTCAATTTTGAAATTGAAACACAAAAATGAAGTGGTTTGTGGCTAAACACCTTCACAGAAAGGAAAATTAGGGTGTTCATTCATCCATCATAAAAAAGCAAACTCCAAAGTCTGAGGCAGCCTCTCCCAGTAAAGTAAAAGAATAGATTAAAGAATGGGAGGAGAAGTACAGTCAAAACTGGGGTGGTGATGGCTGGCAGATATCCAGTAGAATATAATTTTTATAGTTGCTGCCGTTACAGAAGAGGGTACCAGTCATTTTTAAAAACAATCTCAATCAGGAGCCCTCCCAGCCCTTCTTAATTTGCAGTCATGAAAATAAATGTTTCCCTCTCCCAAATAACTCATGTCTCAGGACTGCACACCAATCCGTTTTGCCTCAGGGGAGGAAGCTCTTTTCATTTACTCTGGTTTCAGGGATCAGGATCAAGATTCTGGAGAAAGGAAAGAATCTACCAAATGATGGTAGAGGATGTTTATTCATTATGGTAACTCATAATTTATGAGATAAAATATTTAATATTAAGATCATATAATTATAATATGTATATGTGAAGCTCTATTATTAGGCACATATTTAGGATTGTTATGTCTTCTTGGTGAACTAGCTTTCATCATTATAAAATCTCTTTGTTTATCTCTAGTAATAATGTTCTAAAGCCTACTTTATCTGAAGTTAAGATAGTTAATTCCAGCTTCCTTATGATTAATGTTTGCATGTCTTTTTTGTGTTCTTTTACTATTAATTTACCTGTGTCTTTAAATTTATAAGTGTGTCTCTTTTAAACAACATGTGAGTAAGTCTTGCTTTTTTTATCCAATCTGAAAATCTCTGACATTTAACTGGAGTGTTAGTCCATTTACATTTAATATAAATCAGCATTGTTCTTTGAAGATTGTTTGTTTTACTTTGTTAGGGTGACTCTTTGTTAGGATGAAGTACTATGCTCTAGATCAGAAGAGCCCTATTCTTAAAGCATGGCCTTTCTAAGAATTCGACTGAATGCTTATGTTCAAGGAATTTATCCAGTGGTTAGTTGGAGCTCCAGTATCCCTCAGTCTGTTATGACCTCCATAATCTCTGTTCAGTTTACAGCTTGTGGAGTCTTATTGTGCACAGTACAGCTTAGTATTTACCCAAAGGATCAAGAAGATAATGGATTTCTAGACCTCCTTTCTTATACTTCTTTCCTCTCTAGTATTTGGCCCTGCAGATTTTAGCTGCCACAACAGCCTTAAATTCGTATCTCTGTCTTCTTTGCCTAGTACAATAGTGTTGTGCACTGTTCAGGTCCCACCCTTCTGGACCAGAGCCTAATGTTCCTCTAGAGATAGAAGCTCACCAGTATAGTTTTATGTATATCTCCCTTTTTCAAGAGATTGTAATCCTGTACTTTAGATATTGTACAACAGGTGTTTTTTTTTTCTGTTTAATTGTTTACAGCGGAAGAGTTAATCTAGTACAAGTTAGTCCATCATGTCCACAAGCACAATCTTAGAAAACATAAAGTCATTCTTTTTGAGACATAAGAGCATAAAGCTGTAATACAGAATAATAGATCCTATATTACACTAGAGAAATAATCTAATCCTATGTACTTGTTTGAAAGATGAGAAGATACATAAGCTCAAGTGATTTATAGTATTGATTACACTGAGTTAGTATTATAGTACATATCCCAGGTTCTCACCACTATTCTTTCTACTATAGTAATCTTTTGAAAATTTCTCCTGCCTTTGCAACATAATTTTATTTTTTTAGAACCTTTATAATTTCAGCATCTTCATTACATTTTTTTCTCATATAAATGATATTGTTGATTCTCCTGTTAACATGGGCATGAAAAAAAAGTATACTTTAGAATAATAGACATGCTGTGGAATTACATGTATATAATTCCATATAAGACCTAGAAAAGGGGACACTTAGTTCTTTTAATGTAATTGTATTTTTGTTTATTTTTTTCAGTTTGTTTTCTTTGCTGTCTAAAAAACACAACAAAGTTCTGGAACAAGCCACCCAGTCCTTGAGAGGTTCACTGAGTTCTAATGATGTTCCTCTGCCAGATTATGTAAGTACTTACCTTATTTCATCAATTACATTTTTCTTTTCATTGTTAAGTTTGTAAATAACAATACTCTTCTCAAAATCTGTGCTCTAAGTGCCTAATAAATCTCTAATACACAAATAAAGGAGTAATAAATCAAGGGAAAAAATTATAAATGGTGGTTAACAAGTAGTTGAAGAAAATCAGCCGTAAACCAATGATTATTAATAATTAGGAATCTTTTGAGCTCTGTGCCTATAGACGAGCAGCTAGGGAGCCAACTGCATACACCAGAGTTGGCAGGTTCAAACTGAGCCTGGGCCTGCCAAACAACAATGGCAACTACAACCAAAAAATAGCCAGGTGTTCTGGTGGGCGCCTTGTGGTCCCAGCTAATTGGGAGGCTGAGGCAAGAGAATTGCTTAAGCCCAAAAGTTAAGAGATCTGTGATGCCATAGCACTCTACTGAGGGCAACATACCATATACCAAGGGTGGCGGGTTCAAACCTAGCCCTGGCCAAACTGCAACAAAAAATAGCCGGGCCTTGTGGTAGGCGCCTGTAGTCCCAGCTACTCTGGAGGCTGAGACAAGAGAATCACCTACGCCCAAGAGCAGGAGGTTGCCGTGAGCTGTGACGCCACAGCACTCTATCGAGAGCAACAAAGTAAGACTCTGTCTCTGTTAAAATAAATAAATAAATAAATAAACTCCATCTAAAAAAAAGTAATAATAATAATTAGGAATCTTTTGATAATCTGAGTTAAGAAACCCACTCAAACTAATTACACAAAAACAAAAGGAGGGATATATAGGGAGTATGTAAAGGTTTCTCATTGAAGTTAAGGGAAAGAAATACACCTGGACTACACAGAGAACTGGAACCTGAGATGGAAAAGCTATTGGGTTCAGGAATGTCCAGTTTGGGGGCCATTTATGTTTGGTCTCTGCTCCATTGTTTTCTCTCTTTGCTTACTTGGACCTAAAATAGCAACCCCAGCCTTTCCCCTTTTCCCATCAACCTATAACATGTCCTAGTGAGTGAGTGTAGTGCCTTTAGTTAAGCAGAATCTTGAAATCCGAATTCTCAGTTCCTGAGAAAGAGAATCTCATTGGCTATGGTTTTATCAGTATGCAATTCTAGTCTTATCAGCCATGGTCAGAAGAGAACAGCAGTAACATGTTGCCTTTGTTCCATCTACTTTAAAGATGAAAAGCTTCTCACCACCTCTTAGGGTTTGAATGTTCCCTCCAGAGCTCATGTTTTCTTTTCTTTTTTCTCGAAGAAAAAAAAATACATACTTTTTTAAATCACAAGCATAATTGAAAAGAAACTAAGATAGTTCATTCAGCTATAACAGGAAACACTCACATTCTTCCTGATAAAAGAATGGTGCTTATAATCTTGTGAAAGTACTGAATGACGCCATCATTTCACAATGTGGCAAAGGAATGAGCTCCCATTTAGTTGTTTTTAATGGCATTGTCATAGCCATGTCATAGTCATACTCACTCAAGAACACATAAACAAAAATGTTTGTAAATTAGAACTTATGCCAATTTAATCTATAGCCTGGGGGAGTCAGAGCATCAGAGAATATTCCAAACCATAGCACTTTAAATAAGTTGTCTATAAAAATTAATTAAATAAATAAATAAGTTGTCTTGTACACACATTAAGGTTTATAGGAAAATCCCAATTATAGGTAGATCTTTGATGCAGAGCTTCTGGAGACATCTGGAGACAACTACACTGTTGAGGAAGTGAAAGTCAAGTGGTTGGTGGTGGTTTGGGGGATGCTCTTGGTTAGGAAGCCAGTGAATCAGGAACACTGGTTGGAAGCAGCTATCCACATAGAATGTGCTACGTCTACATCTGGCTGTGTGGTACCTCCAAAGTATGACTAATGCCCCCTTCACTTCTGCCTTCCAAATCTCATGATAGTTAGGCAATTGATGAATTCTAACAAAGAACTGTAAGTGGAATGGACTCTGGGAAATCTATTTCCCAACATTGCCATTGTTGATGTAATACAATCCAAAGTTGCAACTCCAGCTCTAGATTTTATTGTTCGACCACAGCCCTATCTTCTTAATTCAAACTCAGTTATCCAGCCAGAAGTGATGGCAGAAAGTAAAGAACAAAAGATGAACATAATAACTCATGTGTGACTATATGATAAACTTTACATACTTATAAATTGATGCCACCTATTTATTGGCAAACAAAGTAAAATAAACTTCTTGTGCCGAAGAAATCATTTTTTGCATCAGAAATACAAATGGAATATATATAAAGAGTAAGAAATATCTAGAATCTGCCACACAAGGCCAGTAGGAATATCCTAATAATGAACAAAAAATGTTTTTAATTTCCCATTAATCACAAAACTGTTTAACAGTACATAAAGTTTAACTTTACATATTAGAAATACATTTCATTTCATCCATAGAGTCACCACTTTTCAATATGGAAGAAGAAAAATTGTATTAACTGAGTTAAAAGAAGAAACACTATCTGTTACGCTCATACACTATTGCTTTACCGTTAATTATGGAATTTTATTACCATGACATTTCTTTCCATTTAATCCCCATTGTGGCACTGTTGATAGGTAGGGTCTTTAAGGAGTGATTAGATCATGAGAGTTCCACCCTTGCGAGTTGGTTCATCCATTCATAATGCATTAGTGGCTTGATGGATTACTGGGTTATTATGGGAAGGGAAAATGAAGGCTTTAGAAGAGGAGGAAGGGAGAATTCCAAGGTGGTGCCCTCTGATGCCCTTGGAGTGCTACAGAGTCCCCACTAAGAAGATGCCTCTCACTAGATGCTCTTTGTCAAACTAGGATATCCCAGCCCCTCTAAGTGTAAGAAATAAATTCTTTTCCTTTATAAATTAACCAGTTTCAGATATTCTGTTACAAGCAACAGAAAACAAACTAAGTCACCACCTGGCCCTAGAGGATGCAGATGGAATAGAATGGAAGCAGCCCGGGATCATTATGTAACACTAGGAAGGAGCACGCATTGCGAGTTCCTTCAGGGCATGCTGTTATCTGTATGACATTTCTTATATTTTGGAATGTGGCTTAGGTGGAGATGCTAAAAATTATTTTACCGTAAACCACAGGAGAAGTTCAACAGTCTCTAATAAAGACCTCCATAAATCGCCAGATGACACCTAATGGTTTGACATTTAGAAACTTTATTAGAGAATTTTTAAGTTCTGAGTTTGAAGTGATGATGCATTCCAGGCAGCGGGAGAGTTGCTTTGCTTGCTTCCTGGGGTTTGTTTCATTTCTACGTGGTTGTGCTGATATGAGGCTGTGGGAACAGCACCCAGCCCAGATACCAGTCGCTGATAAACAAAGATAGCTGAATGCAGCCACAGCCTGACTGGTGCTGTTTTTCTTCTCATTTATTTGTTTTACATTCTGTGTGTGTTATGTTATGCTCTTTCATCTCAGTAAGGTATTGAGTTTATAATTCCAAAAAGCCTTTTAAGATTTTCCTGCAAAGTTACATATTCAAAAAACTGTTGTAAGAACTAACATTAACAGCTCACTTCGTTCCACGTTTGCTATGACAACAATATAAAAAAACTTTCTGGCTCGGCGCCTGTGGCTCAAGTGGCTAAGGCGCCAGCCACAAACACCTAAGGTGGTGGGTTCGAATCCATCCGGGGCCTGCCAAACAACAATGACAACTGCAACCAAAAACTAGCCAGGCATTGTGGCAGGCGCCTGTAGTCCCAGCTACTTGGGAGGTGGAGGCAGGAGAATAGCTTGAGCCCAGGAATTGGAAGTTGCTGTGAGCTGTGATGCCACGGCACTCTACCTAGGGGGACAGCTTGAGGCTCTGTCTCAAAAAAAAAAAAATCTTTCTTTCTTATAGTTGTTTGGAAAACCCACCTAGGGCAAAACTGATATTCCTTTGAGGAAGTAGGGCATATTTTACGGTATTATGCAGTCGTGGAGGTGATTATGCACTGATTGGACAGTTTGAATTTGTAACAGCAATGTGAATTCTGTTATTGAACTTTACAGGTTTTAGAATCACTGATTGACTTATTTTCTTCTTGCATGAACTTTTCACTAAATAAAAATGAATTTCTTAAAGCATCTGCTTTCTAGAAATACTAGGAAAATTTATTTGGCATCTGATGGAATGTTGCTGATAGTTCTTATTTTAACATTGTTTGTATGAGACTTTGCAAATCACAACATTTTTCAAATGGGTTTGTTATGAACCTGACTTTTGCAACCTTTCCCTCAGAGTTATATTGAAGAGAGTAGTTAGCACTGATTGAGTAACAGTGATGACTGTGAATCACTCCTTCTGACATGGATCTGAAAAGTGATGAAAGAAAACAGTAGTAACCTTAACAATAAGCATAGTATGTTCTTTCATGATAACTCAGTTTTATTATTGGTCATTCCCATTGCTCAAAACACTGTGTAGAAGTGATTTACACATTTGAAATAATGTTCTCTTTTAAAGTAGTCATTCACTAGGAAAATGAATATGTTCCTCTCTTTTGCTTCCCCAGAATTTTGTTTTTGCAGTTTTTGGCCGGGGCCAGGATTGAACCAGCCACCTCCGGTATATGGGGCCGGCGCCCTATTCTTTGAGCCACAGGCACTGCCCTGCTTCCCCAGAATTTTTACTTATTAGGTCCTTGCCAACAGCTACATAAAATTCTGGGTCCTGGACGAATGCTTTAAAGCATTTGTTTGTAAAAGATGGAAAAGGAAAATGAAAAAGTCTTAATGTAGCAGTGGATTCCCAGATGCACACTTGCTACACCAAAATTGAATGAACTATATTAGCAAAGAGTTTAAATAAGTGCTTTAAAATAAGTACATGTTTTTCTTCTCACTGTGGTACGTAGAGTACTTTCAGTCTACCTAGAGGTTTCTGAGTTTATTAAGAAAATGTTTATCCTCATTATACTGTATAATTCACACATCAGTGAAGTAACAGCACAGAAAGCAAATCGCAAGTTACAAAAACATTAATGTTAGTACTTTAGGACTGCCATGTTTGTCTGAGTATCTCAGGGGAAACCTGAAAGCCGAAACCTTCACCCAAGTTCTAGATAATGAGGAAACTGCCCTTGCTGTTTAAGGGGAAATAAAACAAAATTGTGCACTCCTGAGCGTGCGTCTACAGGGCCAGTACAGGTGTTCAGAGAGCAAGTCAAGTTCAGTTGCTTTGCTGTCTGCATATCAGGGTTTTGTAAAATTTAATTCAGTGACTAAAGGGACAGGAGACAATTTTTTTTTAAATAAAAATGAAACTTTCAGGCAAACTTTAACCATACACAACAGAATCTGAATAACAGAAAATGAAACAGAGATAATAAATGACTTATGGTTACTTTTTCAACTATACCTCCGGTTTTTAAGGCATGAATATTGTCACAGTGTCATGTAGGCTTTGGTTCCCTAATTTCTTTTTTCCTAATTTCTAATGCTCAGCAACTACTTGAGTTCTGTAGTTGAGAAGAATCTAACTTTTATTCCAGGTTATCAAAGAGCTTTTGAATCTTTCTGTAGAACTGACCCTTACTATCAAGCTCCAATGTATAAGTATAGATGACCCTGGCAAAAAAGCATAAGGAGGCAGTATTAGAAAAATCGATCACTGAGTTGCTAAGCAAGTGTAATACTGCCAACCTATGTATTTACATACTATGCTGGTTCTCAGTGTCTTGTTTTTACTTTTATTCCCGCACAGCTGTACCTGGGTCTGGTCCAGAGGCTACACCATGAGTTATGTCATTTCTCTGACAGACAGTAGAATGTATTCTCACATACTCTTGTGTTTTAAGTTTTTCTTAGTTTTAATTTCTAATACAGTAAATATCAATGTATACAATCTGTGTGAAAGTAGCTTTTTAAAAGCATCAGTGATTTTTTTTAAGAGTATAAAGGAGCTTTGAGACCAAATGATTAGACCCATTGGACTGTATGATCTGTTACACACATATGCACAACTCACATAAAAATACATACACCCCCATTAAATATATGCTTTCTTATGTTCTGTAATTATTCCACTTGTGTTATTCTTCTCTCTGCCAATAGGATTGTATATGTATCATAAGCGTAGCGAGTGTCCTACCCTAGGCTGGCAAAATTAGACTTACTGCATCAGTTGAGGAGGATGAAGCCCAGCTCAGCACATTCGTGTGCTTATCCGGTGTCCCGCATTGGAAGTCACAGGCCTCAGTCATGCATATGTGACAGAGAATTATTTGACCATTTTCTTAGTCAAAGATTAATTTCTAACATGTAGTAGACATGGGTAATTTTATTAAATTTCTTCATTTTTCCATGATCTTTATGTCAAGATTGATCTTTTTTGTATTCAAAAAGTAGTCATATCATTTAATTCCAAGCAGATGCAACAGCTTACTCAGTTGCTTCTGAATTTAATAGCTTGCTACTTTAGATTAAAACTTCTAATGAATAAAAACCATCCATTTGAAATCTATTTTTTATCAAGTTGTGATTACTTACCATTATCATTCTGTGTAGAATCCTAGGATGGTGCTAACCCTGTATATACATGATTTGTGTCACCTTTTAAATTGATAGTTTTTATTAATTATCTCTGGACTTGGTAATGTTTCTATCTTCTTTTAGTCATTTTACTTTTTAAAAATGTATTTTGGGATATTTTGACTGGACTCCATATGATGAGAAAATTTCAATTCAAAGATTTTTCTGTCATTTTCCTCATCCTTTTTAGATCATTCTTAATAAAAGAATGATTCCTTGTTAGTGTTTACTCTTTAACTCAGATTGTGAGTTTATTTGACTCAATAGTTGCAAGCAAGTAATATTAGGTAACATTGAAAACTCAGTCTTCAGCCATTTGTTTTGTACAATGTCTGCACCTTTTCTGAGCTCTAGTCTAAGCTCACCTTCCCCCTCCCTCCCTTTGTCTCTCTCTCTCTCGTATGTATTGTATTTTGTGGTATTAATTCTTGATAGAATTGTCTCTTAAAGATTTTTCTAGAAGATTTAAAGGCTGAGATAGAAACTTTAACTTTCACATAATATAGGAGCAATTATCTTGAATATACTCTCATATCCAAAAAGTTTGAAATTATGAAACTTACCTCTATTAAAATAGCTTCTTTATAGATATCGCCACGTTTGAAAGAATTGCTTTTAGTTGTTGGTTTTACATTCATTTATTCTAGCAATGGTGACGTGAATCAGAATATTACTGAAACTTCTGTTTGGGGATTACTTTAAAAGATCTATAATCGAACTCATAAGATGTCAGAAGAGCGAGAGAACAGCTTTGGGGAAGAAGGGGAAGTGTTGCGGCAGTCTTCATTAAAAGGGAAAGAAATTTGAGCTAGTTAATATTTTTTTAGAAGAGAGGTTAAAGTCAGAAAACATTCCAGAGGTTATGCTTCAACCAGGGCACAGAAGTTGGAAAAAAATAATACAATGTTGCGACTGGGTTCCTTGTACATAGCACAATGTCTGGTACATGTGCAATAAACGATCAAGACTGTGACCGCGCAATAAACGATCAAGACTGTGACCGCTTCTCACACCATACACAAAAATTAACTCAAAATGGACCGTAGACCTAAATGGAAGAGCTAAAAGAAAATATGAGTTCACTTTCATGACTTTGGATTAGGGAAAGACTTCTTAGATGATACCAAAACATAAATGAGAAAAAAAAAATAGGTAAAGTGCACTTCATCAAAATTTAAGACTTTTGTGTTTTCCTATGACGCGATTAAGAAAGTGAAAAGAAAATCCAGAGAATGGGAACAAAAATTGCAAATCGTCCATCTGATAAAGGGCTAGTATCTAGAATATGTGTAAAAAAACTCTTAGAACTCAGTATTTAAAAGATAACAAATTTTTAAAATGGACAAATATGTCTATATTGTATCTCAGTGAAGTCTTTGAAAAGAAAGCAGTGCTTGAAGCATTGGGAAGCAATTTTTGTTGGGTATAATAGCACATACCAACGTGGCTGGCATTATGTCACAAAGTAAATGTAGGAAAATACATTTTATATTTTGAACACATTTTAAGGAGCCAAAATATGCTTTTTGAATAGTAGTTTGATGTTAGAAACTGCTGCTAATCAGTTAGATGTACGGTTACACAAAGGCATGTATGTTTTTCAGACTTATTTAAGAGCAAAGAAATGGAAGCAAACAAAATATCCATCAGTAAGAGACTTTGTATATAAAGTATAAATTTATCCAGTGTTATTTTTTTTAAAAATGAGTTTGATCCATATGGGTTTATATGAAAAGATATCCGTGATATATAAACCACTGAAGAAACATTTTATAGTATATAGGCTATATGTACATGTATGCTTGAAAATATACGTGAAAATTTTCTGGAATAACGCACAAGAAGCTATTAAATAATGGCTACCTCTGGGAAGTTGGAGTGAAGGCCTGAAAGGATAAACTAACTTTTACTTTATGATCTTCTTTTTGGGTATAGATCTTAGATTTCTGTCAAGTATCCACTTAACTCACTTTCCTCCCTCTTCTTCCCTTATTAAGTTAATTGTAGACTTACAGAGTTGTTTTAAAGAATTTCCATATATAGTTCACCTAGTTTTCCCTTTTGTTAATATCTTACAGAGCCTGCAGCATTTATTGAAACTAAGAAATTAACATTGGTAGAGTACTGTTAACTGTAATTATAAATCTCACTTGACTTTTACCAATTTTATTATCAATGCCCTTATTCTTTTCTGGGACCCAACCCAGGATCCCACGTTAAATTTCATTGTCACGTGTTCTTAGTCTTTCATGACTTTGACACTCTCAAGACTATTAGTCATTTTGTAGAATATCCCCTTGGGTTTGGCTGGTGTTTTGTGATGATTAGATTGACATTATGCGTTGTTGGAAGGACCAGGAAGAGGTGATGTGTCCTTCTCAGTTCATCACGCCTGGGAATACACAATGTCGGGATGTGTTACTGGTGATATTCACCTTGAGCATTTTGCTAAGGTGATGTATGCCAAGATTTTTCACTGTTAACTTGTTATTTCCCCCCTTGTGTATATTTGGGGGAGACTTTGAGACTATGCCAATATCCTGTTTATGCTTAAACATTTTCCCACAAATTTTGTAACCTATGGGTGGATTGTGCCTGCAACGTATGTCAGTGATTTTCTATTTTTCTCATTGTACAAGGAAGATTTTTCACTTCTCCCCAATGTATTTCCTTCCTTCCTTCCTTCCTTCCTTCCTTCCTTCCTTCCTTCCTTCTGTATGGACACATAGATACTTATTTTTATCTTTGTTTTGTAATTCAGTACTGTCATTATTCTGTTGTTTAAGATGTTCTCACTTTGGCCATTGGGAGTGTTTTCATGTCACGTCTTCCCCTCGCCTTTTTTTTTTTTGGCCCTTAAGATGCTCCAGGTCAGTATTTTCTTTGCTCCAGCCCTGGAATCAACCAGTTCTCTAAGGAGGATTATAAAATCTGTATCAAGATTGTTATAGTTACTTTCATAAGAAACTATGTAAAAAACCACGTTAGAGCCCCATCTTGTGAATAAAGTTGGTGACCATCCCTAGCCCAACAGCTTTGAGTGTACATAGATCCCAATATTGACTAGGCAACAGTAAGTTTCTCTAGTGTGATTGATTTGTCTCCAGGTTTATTGGGGCACAGTTGACAAGTAAAAATGATATATATTTAAGGTCTGTGATGTAATGATTTGATATATGTACAATATTATAAATGATTAACCACAATCAAGTAAGTGAACACATCCATCACCTCACAATTACCTTTTTTGTGTGAGGAGACACTTGAGATCTATTGTTAGCAGATTTCAAGTATACCATACAGTATTAATTATAGTCACCATACAGTACATTAGATCTACAGAATTTGTTCTCCTAACTGAAAATGTCTATTCTTTGAGTGACATCTCGCCTTCCACCCCAATCCCTGGCAACCACTATTCTCCTCTTTGCTTCTGTGATTATGACTTATTTTAGATTCCACATGTCAGTGAGATCCTATAGTATTTGTCTTTCTGTGTCTGTTTACTCACTTAGCATAATGTCCACCAGGTTTATCCATGTTATTGCAAATGATGGCATCGCCTTTTTATGGCTGAATAATATTCATTGTATGTACTTACCATTTTTATTAACCATATATCTGTCAGTGAGCATTAGTTTCTGAGCATTTCTTGGTTCTTATGTATACTGCTGAAATGAACATGAGAGTGGATCGGAGCCCGTAGCTCTGTGGTTAAGGTGCTGGCCACCTGCACCAGGGCTGGTAGGTTCAAACCTGGCCCAAGCCTGCTAAACAAACAAACAAAAAGAAAATAGCTGGGCATTGTGGAGGGCGCCTGTAGTCCCAGCTACTAGGGAGGCTGAGGCAAGAGAAATACTTGAGCCCAAGAATTTGAGGTTGCTGTGAGTTGTGACACTATGGTACTCTACAGAGGGTGACATAGTGAAACTGTGTTTCAAAAAAAAAAAAAAAGAAAGAAAGAAAAAGAACATGAGAGTGTAAAGACTGCCCAAAAAGTATTCAGCTGTGCAAGATGAAAAATAGTAATAGCAGAGCCTGGATACTTTCCAGACACCCCTCGTGTATCTCTCTGACATACTGATTTTAGGTCTTTGGGATATACTCAGAAGGGAGATTGCTGTATTGTTTGGTCATTCCATTTTTAATTTCTTGAGGGGTCTTTGTAATGTTTTTCATAATGGCTGTACCAATATAATTGATTTTCAAATTCAAATAAATACTCTCTAGCAAGGAAGCAGGCTCCCCGCCCTACCACTTTTTTCCTAATTAAAACTAGGCCTGACTTAAATGTAGTGAGACTAATTTTATTTTTCTTTTTTTTTTTTTTATTGAATGGTAACTATGTACATTAATGCACTTCTAGGGTACAGTGTGGGGTTTTCACACACAAGAGACTAATTTTCATGGTTGGTTATAACTTGGCCAGGAACTAGGAGTTCCTAAAACATTCTGAGAATGATTCTCAGGATAATTTTTAGTGGGAGGGCTTCCTTCTTATTAAAAAAAAAAAAAAACCATTATTCTTAAAACCACACCTCAGTTGGGGGAAAGAATATTGACTTTTCTTACTTCTAAAGATGGAAGTTGTCCTGTCCCTTCTTATGGAGTATAGAAGAATATTCTTTTTAAGGATTTTTAAATTTTTTTCATTAAAAATACTTAAATAACTTTTATGTTCCTTCCTCTCTTTGGCTTATAAAAAGAAATAGGATGTGTTTGCATTGAAGTCTGGCAATGATTAACTTTCTAAGCTAAGTTTAAAGAATACAGAGAAAAATAACCCATGCTTATTAAATTCAGTAGTAATGTGTGATAGATTTATAAAAACCAGTGATCATGGTTCCCCCCCTTTCCATTCTAGTGAAAAAAAAAATTCTTACCTACTGCTGTAGAGAGTTAATATAAAAACACCATTTCCTGAAATATTTCCAAATTTCCTTTTACTTAAGACATTCTTATTTTAATTTTCTGTTCGGTCACATCTTATTGTTTTCCTTCTCCTTTCTCTCTTTCTGCCTTAGTTCGTAGTTCCTAATAGGAGGAAAAGAAGTCTACTATTTGGAATTTTCTTTGATTTATCCTTGATTTACATGGCAAATAGAAAGCAGCTGTCTATTTAAGCATCTAATTCTTGAAACCATAGTCCCCTCAAGCATCATCTGGAAATAATGTAGCTTGTAAAACAAAGCTAAGAAGAAAAGGCAATGTTTGTTTTATGTGGGATGAATGATTTCTGTTGGGGTCCTTTAATTCAGCTATTACGAGGGTTATTAAAAAGCAGTATTACAAAAGAGGCTTAAATGAAAAGAATTTTTTTGAGCTGATATCTTATTATTACAGTTGATTATAGTCAAAGCTGCAAATGTTTTATAAATGGCACTTTAGTTTCTCCAAATAAGACCCTCAAAATGAGTAATCTTATTCATCATGTGAGTGGAAATTCACCCGTTTTCTTGGTTGATTTAATTTCTGAAAACAAGTTGGATTTGAGAATTCAGCTCTGCCTATTTTTCTGGAAATGTTGTGGATTTCTGAAAAATTCTTAAGAATCTTTACAGGAATATTTTAGGATCGCCTTATAAATGCAGAGGATGAACATGAAAAGTATCAAAGTTTTTCTAGAGTTATTATTAGAAAATTTAATGAACAAAAAGTTAAACCCTAAATTGTTTCTTAATATATTCATAAATTCTTTGAGTTTCTGCAATATGAATTTGAGATCTTGGGAATTGAGAAGTGGTATACTTTGGAAAGTAGAACAGCCAGTTAACTTGTGTTTTGATGGTTGTTAAAGGCCAGTCTGTGATTGGAGAGTATTGGTTTTCTTGATTTATTTGTTAATTCAACAAAGCAGTTATTTTTGGATAGTTGACATTTAAGAATAAACATTCAATCCTCAGATGTACTTGGAATCACAGAAATGGAATTACTTAGCATGTTTGTTTAATAATCAATAGGGCAGGCATGTTTAATTCTTTTCACACATTTGAGTCACCTACAATCTCTCCCCTACTATCTTCTGTGATCTCCAATGTGTAATTTGCTTGACGTCATAAAGAGTGTTGCTCAGAAACCTGTCTATTTTCCTTTAACATACAGTGCTAGCTAAGCAATCGAATTACTGATTCATCCTCTGTAGGGTTATATTTTAAGCCTACTAGTCAGCACAGGATACCATAATAAAATATCATAGACTGAGTGACTTAAGTTTATTTTCTTACAGTTTTTGAGGCCAGCACAGTTGTGGTCTGGTGAGGACCCTCTTCCTGGCTTGCAGACAACCATTGTCTCAGTGTGTGCTTACATATCCTGGTGTCTCTTCTTGTTAAGGCACTAATCTATCAGCCCAAGACTCATTACCTAGTACTTCCCACACACCCCATCACCAAATACCATAACATTGGGGGTCAGAGATTCAGCATATGATTTTGGGTAGAGACATAAATATTCACTCCATAGCAAAAACTAAACATCACTGAGCCAGTAATAATCAGGTTTATCTCTCTAAAGTTTCATACTGGTAAATTAATTCAAATTAGAGTAAGAGTCACTGTTGTTCCATTATTAGTAGTACTTTAAACTTGACTGTGAAATAGCTCATTAACCAATCCCAGTCCTACACTTCTTATACCCATTGTAAATGCTGCATAAATTATAAACATTCTCTATGTTAACAGTTACAAATAACAGTTATGAAAGAATAATGCTTATATAAAAACACTTTGTAACAGTACTTGAAATTCCTTATTCTTTCATCTAACAAATATTTAGTGGCCAACTGCTAAGTTCCAGGCACTGCTCTGAACAATAAAAATCTCTGTCCTCAGGAAGCCTACATTCTAAGGCAAGGTGATATAATTGTATACATGGGTAAAGGAAAAAAAGAATGAACAAAATACAAAATGTTAAAAGATCAATCATCCCATGAGAAAGTAAAGCAGGGACTGAGAAGGCTGGAAATGGGAAGGTAGCAGTGTCGGGGGGTGGTCAGTGGAGTGTATTCCTCATTTAGAAGGTGACATTGGAACACAGACCTGCAGGAGGAGAGAGAATAAACCAAGTAGGGGCAGTTATCTAATAAGACAGAACAGCCAGTGCAAAGACCTTGAGGCAGGAGCCTCGAGGAGCCCCAACAAGTGATTTGGGCCAAAAAGGAGACGGGCTGGATCATGTTTATAATCATCTTGAACATACGGTTACTGAGGAGTGACCCAGAAAAGTTTTGGATAGCACTGAGATCTAGAAGACCTGAGTTCTATTTTTTATTTTTTTTCAGTTTTTTTGGCCGGGGCTGGGTTTGAACCCCCCACCTCCAGCATATGGGGCCCAGCACCCTACTCCTTTGAGTCACAGGCGCCACCCTGAGTTCTGTTTTTGAACTACATTTAATTTGCCATGAGCTTGGGCAACTTTATTCATACTTTGCCTTTCTAGGCCTGATTCTTTTGCCTTTAGAATGTGTCTAAAAGTTGACTTTTTATGTGGTTTGTTTAGCTTTAGCATTATGGTTCCATCATCTCTGTGAGGATACCCTTGATACATACAAAGGGATTTAGGATAGTACTTCAAATCAGGTGCTGGGAGAAGAGGAGGTATCTAGCTAATTTCAACATTACTTATAACAAGGAACCAATAGAAAATGACAGTCAAAAAGGGGGACCAAGGGAATTAATTATATTAATTTATTCACATAAAGGTAACTATTAAAACAACAATATAAAAAGAAAGCAAATAAAATATACTACATGTATTCTTATGTAGTGAAAATTTATATGCCTTTATGAAGGTTTCTTATATAAAAGAATTGGATGCATGTAAATATATGAGAACTTTAAAATTAAACTGATTAATCTTCAGCCTAAAATTTCATCAGTTGAAAACTAGTTGAATAAACTGTGGTGTATTCACACGAGAAGAGAACCACGCAGTACGAGAATGAATGAAAAATACCTCTATAAGGAGCCGTCTGCCACCACGTAGTCATTCTCAGGATGGGCTGGTGATAGCCATTTGTATGTATTTATAATTGGAAAACAAAGAAATGGAAGGACAAACTTATAAAACCTTTTTAAAATAATTACCCCTATAAAGATAGTGAAGAAATAGGGTAAAAGTGACTGGGAGGAATGACACTATGTTTCTTTGAATATTTCTCTTTCTTTGAATATTTCTCCTTCTTTGGGGGGGAAATACTTAAGAACCACAGGAGTATTTGACATGATTATAAGATAAAATTTAAAAGAGTAATCTCTAAAATTTAAATGAAATCAAGAAGCCTAAATGTGTATCAAGTCGGTGGCACAACCAAACATCCCAGTGCCTCTTTATTGCTAGCAGGCTATACCTCAAAGACAAAACTGACAAAAAAAAAAAATCAAACTGTTTTTACTAAATGATATTTGTGTAGAAACCTTGCTGTTGTTATTTCAAGACAAACATGTGTAATACGAGTTTAATAAAGCAAATGAGTAATTATGAAATATTCCATTTTGTTTTCCCCATTGTCCTTGGGAACCTGGATTCTTGGCATGCGAATGTCCTATGTGGATATAAAATAGAAGAGATTGAGTAAATCCTTTGATCTTGGATTTGAATGGGAAGCATCTGCATGGACTTATTTAAAATAGCAGTGTCTAGTCATTCTACTTTTGTCCTTTGAACTCATGAAAATAGTGACCAACCCAGTGACATAGCTTTGAGCATTCCGCAACCAGGTTCCCACTAAAAGGGATTTATACTGCCTTTCATATAAGAAGGTAATAACAGGTAAGAAAATAGTAGACAAGGGGAAATTTCTCTTTAGAAAAGTGTTACAGATAATAACTGAAAAAGAAATGACAGAATTAGAGTATCACCATTTTGGAAACCCTAATAAATTAGTAAATCCAAGCATTGAACATTAGTGCCGGCTAGCTTGCGAAAAGAGACCCCCATACGTTTATGTTCCTGAAGTAGAGCACACCACCATATGTGAAGTAGTCTTTCTTTAAGAAAACTCATAACGCTAATCAGATCAAATCTCTAGATTTAGCTACTAGTTTTTAGGAAATACCCAGAACAGAGACATATTAACTACCACCAAGATCTAGATTATAAGAAATGAGTTGATTTTCACCTAACAAATTGCAATGAAAAAGAGAAAGAGAGACACCTTTTTTTCTTTGTTTTTCTTCCATTTTTTTTTTTTTAATTTCCTTGGATAGGAGAAACTCTTTAAATAAAGACCAGTTGTACTGTTGAGTTTTTTTTTTGTTTTTTGTTTTTTTTTTTGAGACAGAGCCTCAAGCTATCACCCTGGGTAGAGTGCTGTGATGTCACACCTCACAGCAACCTCCCAACTCCTGGGGTTAAGGATTCTCTTGCCTCAGCCTCCCAAGTAGCTGGGACTAAAGGCGCCTGCCACAATGCCTGGCTATTTTTTTTTTTGGTTGTAGTTGTCATTGTTTGGCAGGCCCAGGTTGGATTCGAACCCACCAGCTCTGGTGTATGTGTCTGGCGCCTTAGCTGCTTGAGCTACAGGCGCCGCCACCCCACTGTAGAGATTATATATGGGTTCTTGTTCTAACAAACTGTCTCTAAAAAAATTTTAAACTACTTAGAAAATTGAATATGGACTGTGTATTTTATAGTTTTCAGGGATTACTATTAATTTTTTATGTGTGAAAATGGCATTATGTTTACGTTTTCATTTTTTTTGTTTACATTTTTAAAGAAGTATGTTTATCTTTTGGAGATACTTAACCAATATATTTATGGTTGAAAGATATGTCTGGACCACCACGCCTGCAGCTTCTACCACCTGAGAAATAGGAAGATAAGCCCTTTATTCTCCTCTCACTGAAAACCAAAGCTTATTATTGAGAAGTTTAATAAAAATTCCCTTTCCAATGCGATGTGGTGTTAATGAACTAAGCTTATACTACAAGTCAGACATACTTAACTCTCTGTTTTAGCATTTAATAGTTATGCTGGTGTCTTGGTTAGTAAATATTTTGTTAATGACCTTAGATTGGATTAAATGTTAGTCATTGTGTGTGTGTAATATTCTTGGCACGATGTCCTGATCATAGTAGGTTTTCAGTAAATGATAGGTATAATCATACCGTGCTTGTATTTTGTCAAATATGATTATCATTGTTCGAGAATGGAAGCTAAAGCAAGGTCTTTTCCATAGATCCTTCCTGGACCACATTTGTCTGAAGATGAGAACAATCTATTTCTGATTTAATTATAGATCTTAGAATATATTATTAAATTATGTCTGTTTTTTCTTTTAAAATTTTAGCATTTATCTTTTTTTTTTATTTCATTGGTATTTTATCAATAGATCCTTATCTTCCACTTAGAAAGTGTTGCTGATTATAATAGATTAAAAATAGAATAGTGGTGCTCAGGTTAACCTTCTGTTTTGTTAGCAACCTGAAAATATGACACCAAAAAGGACTTGTTGGGCAGCACCTATAGCTCAATAGGTAGGACGCTGGCCACATACACCGAGGCTGGCAGGTTGGAACCCGACCTGGGCCAGCTAAACAATGATGACAACTGCAACAACAACAACAAAAATAGCCAGGCATTGTGGCGGTCGCCCATAGTCTCAGCTACTTGGGAGGCTGAGGAAAGAGAATCACTTAGGCCCAAGAGTTAGAGGTTGTTGTGAGCTGTGACACCACAGCACTCTACCGAGGGCAACATAGTGAGATTCTGTCTCAAAAAAAAAGGACTTGTTATATGCCAAATGCAAGTAGACAAAGTACTGTGCCTTTTCCACTGGAGATTCAAGTACAGTAGAAATGAGGTCTGCATCTAACAAAAATGCTCTAAAACTGATTCTAGAAATATAGGGTAGTGACTACTGAGATCCCTTCAAACTCTGTAGTCTGTGGGTCTTGTTTTCTCTAATTTTCATCATACTGATTGCTTTATTTCTTCTCATGGAACAATCCTGCATGACAGTTCTCTCACTGTAGCGTCATCACTATTATGTAAGCTTATTTGGTACCATGTAAACGTTTATGGAACTTACATGATGCTGGAAGACATGGTTGTTGTTTTTGAGGCACCTGTAAGGCAGTAATACTATAAAGTGGGGCTACCGAAATTAAAATGATTATAGAAAATCTGTATTCTCAACAGATAATAATACGCATTCTCATTCTCAGAATAAAAGCAAACCATTTAAATTCTTACTAAGTCATTGATAAATCACTTCATATGTCTGAGCTTTACTTTTCCCAGCCAAGAACAGAGTCTAGAGTTAGAAATACCTAGGCTTGAATTCTAGTTGTCTCTTAATAGCTATGGAATAGTAAGGAAATTGCTTAATCTTTCTAAAAGTTTTGATTTCCACATCTGAAAATAAGCACAATGGTCCTAATTACTAATTGTAATTAGCTATAATTAATTGGCTTCTAAGGAGGGTAAAATATAATAGATACAAAAGTAAAACAATACATTCAGGGAGCACATCATCCACAAACATGTTTAAAACCTATTTATTGATGTTACCCATGCCATGTTTTGCCCCAGGTATTGAGTATCTGTGGTGATACATGACAGACATGGACCCTACCTCAAGGAGCTGGGGTGGGGAGAGCATTTAGCAATTACAAATAGAGCTGTGGAATATAACAGGGTCTAACAGAGAATCATAAGAATCCTAATTCAGATTTCGGGCTTAAAGGACCAAGGATTTGTGCTCTTGAGAAAGTGATATTTAACTGATATCTGACAGATGAATAAGAGCTAGATAAAGAGTGAAGATAGAATGGTATGGACCGTGTGTGCAGAGACCTGGGAGCAGAACATAGCTCTGTTTGTGCAGGACACTGGAAGCAGTCCAGTGTGGCTTGGAGTGTGTAGTGGGGAGGGCAGTGGTAGATGAGATTGGAGGCATAGGTCAGTGTAGGGTTATGCCAGGCCTGATGGGCCACTCATCACAAGGAGTTGGGATGTTACCTGTAGTTCAGCATAAAATTAGAAGGATTTTGAATAGTGGCATAACCTGGACTGAGGTGCCTTTGAGAAAAATGCTCTTTGGAGAAGTGATTTAAAGGGGTAAAAATTGAGGCTGAGAGGTCAGTTAATCAACCTGGTGAGAAATGACAGTGGCTTGGGACTCAGAGGAGAAGGGTAGGCTGCAGATGGAAATAAAGGTGTCACTAACATAAAGAAAATGTTCCCAGTCATGGCAATTGATGAGAGCGTAGTAAGAAGGAAAGAGATATCAGCCCGGAGCTCTGAGGGATTTCCAACCTTCAGAAGGTTGGTAGGAGAGGAAATGTGAACAGAAGGAATGAGGAGGCCTGTCCTAAAGAAGAAGGCATGGTGAACCAACCAAGGATTGAGCACTGAGGATAAGATGAGACTTAAAACATGTCAACTAGATTGGGCAAAACAGCAGTGGTATCCAGGGATGTGTAAAATGGGTTTGTTTTTTAAAGTTTTATTTAGAGGTCTTTTTTTTTTTTTTTTTTGGACACAGTCTCACTCAGTTGCCCTTCATAGAGTGCTATGGCATCATAGCTCAAAGCAAACAAAAAATCTTGTTTCAAGTGATTATATTGACACAGCCTCCCAAGTAGCTGGGACTACAGGCGCCTGCCATGCCCAGCTATTTT
Organism: Galagoides demidoff; assembly: GCA_963574575.1. Classification (NCBI taxonomy): domain Eukaryota; kingdom Metazoa; phylum Chordata; class Mammalia; order Primates; family Galagidae; genus Galagoides; species Galagoides demidoff. Next base: position 64 of record CAUYQV010002366.1, on the reverse strand, counting down.
TTGGTTGCAGTTGTCGTTGTTTTTACACGCTTAGGTCAGGCTTGAACCCTCCAGCCTCGGTGCA
>CAUYQV010002364.1:0-15157 GCA_963574575.1 Galagoides demidoff | reverse complement strand
GTGGGTCCAATATACTTTTTTTTTTGAAGTGAACATAATCTCAAGATTTTATTGTCTTCATGATAAAGCAAAAGATGATTAGAACTGTATCACTTGACCCTTTCTCTTCTTATCTCCTCCCAGTTCAAAATGCTTGCATCTCTCTCTCTCTTTTTTTTGTTTTGGCTGGGGCTGGGTTTGAACCTGCCTACTCCTTTGAGCCACAGGCGCCACCCCGCTTGCATCTCTTAATAGCTAGCATTCTCTTAGATCTGCAGTTTGGTTCCACACACTCAAGCCTCAGCACAATCTTCTTTGTAGTTTTGGCCTTTTTCTGGAAAATTGGCTTAGTCTGTCCACCATAGCCACTCTGCTTCTGTCATAATGCTGCTTTCCCTGGGCATAGAGAGAGTCCTTGCCCTTCTCGTACTGTGTCACTTCGTGGGGCTGATGCTTGCCACACTTCTTACAGAAAGTCCGGCGGGTTTTAGGAACGTTTACCATGTTTGTGCGAGCGCTATTGACAACCCCAATATACTCTTAATTTCAGCGTTCTGGCTGAAATATGGAATATCTTGAGATATTTATGGTAACTTTAGTGTGACATGAATATACCTGTGATTTCTACTAGTGACAAAATCATGTAAGTTTCTACTTGTTGCTCTCATTCATAATCAAAGATAATGCTAAGAACCATACAGAGAATAGTAACAATAAGGATATAACTTTTATGTGTCCCCATGTCATGGAAGCCTCAGAATTCTATCTTTAGTCCCTTCAGGGGTCTGAGAACCCTTACGTCAAGGCAAAGGTGTTTTGATTCTTTAGGTTGGATAAACAAGGACATCATTAAGAGATAAGAAAACAGGCTTGCCCATAGCTCAGTGAGTAAGGCACCGGCCATATACACCAAGACTGGTGGGTTTGAGCCTGGCTGGAGCCTGCTTAACAACAGTGAAAACTGCAACAAAAAAATAGCTGGGCGTTGTGGCGGGCACCTGTAGTCCCAGCTACTTGGGAGGCTGAGGCAAGAGAATCGCTTAAGTCCTAGAATTTGAGGTTGCTGTGAACTGTGACCCCAAGGCATTCTACTGAGGGCCACATAATAAGACTCTATCTTCAAAAAAAAAAAGAGAGAGAGAGATAAGAAAAGAGAGTAAAGAGCAGTGAGCAGATTGGGTTGGGTTAAGCTGAGAAGGGTTTCAAGACAGGTTAGTTTCGGATCTGGGTATTATAAAAGGTGAGTTCATTTTGGCAGTGAGCAAGGAGCTGAGACTGAAGGCAGGAAATATGGGGAGGGTTTGCTTTTGTGGCAGAATCAGAAAGACAGCAGGCTGATCTCACAGCAATAGCATCGCCCTAGAACAAGCCCGTGTCTCCTTTGTGTCTCTTTTGTCAGCCAGAATACCAAAGCATTGACCCTGTCATAAGGGCTACCTGCCCTCAAGCTTACAAAGCGACAAATCAAACACAGAAGTTAATGGCCCTACAAAAATTAAATTACAATTCAAAAAATGCAGCCAGAAGAATCTAGAACATGTTACAGATCTGGTTAAGTGCACACGGTGTAAGCCACAGGCGTTCAAAGGTGGGGGTCACCTCACCGGCCAGATTTGTGGTTTGTGAGGGTCAAATGTAGAAATGGAGAAGAGGCCATTTCTGCCTCTTGTCCATTTCTGCATTTGTGGAAGGCCTGCTGGAGCATGCGCTTTGGAATAGTCGGTTTAGGTCTCTGTAACCTCTGTAAAATGAGGATAGTGCTAATAACTAAGTACGAGGAAGCTTGACAGACGCTAATCTTTGCAAACTGCTTCAGGAGACCAGGAGACTTGAGCCTTGGCCTTTAGGGTGGTAGGTGTGAACATCTATCAGAATGAATGAAAATAAATGAATGTGTCCTTGGAACCGTTTCAGCCACCACCTGTCTCCTCTGGCGTTCAGCGAAATGGACACAGCCCCCAACTCTGGGGTTAGTTGTATCTCAGCGTGCGAGTGTACGGTGGTGGGGAAATGGTCAGTCAGTGCTGGGGAACCGCAGCAGCTCAGAGTAGGCAAGGTCCAGGCCGAGCTTGCGGATGTCATTCCAGGAGTGTCTATGACTGGCCTCCCCCTTCCCTCATGCTGCCCAGAGTCTCTGTAGGTCTGGGGACCAGCGGACTTGGCAGTGTCGGGGCAGATCTGATAAGACAAGGCCAATAGCTAGAGAAGGGGGTAAGGGTCCAAACAGTCCACCCCTGGGTCCGCTGCATGGGGGACGTGGTGGCGGAAACGCTGCCTTATCCCGGGAAGGTCGATCACGGCCACGCCAGGCTGCAGTGGGGGTGGGGTGCCGTTGCACCTTCGGATGCTGTGATTCCCCCTGCCCTTCTAGGCCGCGGTCTCCCGCATCTGTAGGAATTTGGGGCCGGGGGATCTAGGGGCGAAGAGGACAAGAGATGCGGAGTCCCCTCAGCGGACGACAGGGGACTGGAGCACCCTAAAAGCGTAAGCGAGCGCTGCCGAGACTGCCGGCTCCTTTAAGGGGCTGGGCCGGCTCTGCGGCGGCTTCAGCTAACCGGGTCTCTGGTGCAGCTCTGCGGTCCGGGTCCCCAGAAGGAAAATCTAAGCCTGGCGGGGCGGTGAGACCAGAAGCGAGAGGGCGTGGCTCATCAGGGGAGGTGGGCGGAGCCAGAGCTGTAGCAGCCAGTCTATGGAAAGAACCGAATGGGGTACCCGGGAATGGGTGGAGCCACGAGCTTGTGGGAGTAGCCTAGTGCGGGTTTTTGGGGGCGGAGCCTCGAGTTTGTGGAACGCCGCAGAGGGAGGAGGGATGGGCGGGGCTAGTGCGGAGGCGGGGCTGATGTCTGCAGTGGGCGGGGCCCGCCGCAGAGGGGGCAGTGCCGGCCGAGAGTCCTCTGCGTGCGGCTGCCGCGGCCCCTCCACATCGTCTCTGACAGCGCCGGCAGCAGGACCCGCCACCCTCGCTAGCCTTGCGCAGGTACCGCGGCCTCCGCGGTGTCCAGAGGATCGGCCGAGCTCCATTTCTCGCCTCAGCACCCACATCCGGGGGCAATCCGACCCGCCGTCTCTGCGGAGGCCGCATCTGGCGCGCATCTGGAACCGCCCCGGCCGGCCGCACTGGAACCCGCGCCCACCCTGGCCCGGCCGCGCCGGGAGCCCTTCCCGGAGCTGGAGCCGCACCTGGAGCCGCGGGCCCGGGGCCCTGAGCCGCGCAGCCGGCGCATGGTGAACTCGCTGCTGTTCGGGGAGATGGCCTTGGCCTTCGGGTGCCCGCCGGGAGGCGGCGGCGGGGGCTGCCCCGGCGGTGGCGGTGGCGGCGGCGGGGCCGGACCAGGGCCGTCGCCGGTGACGGCGGCGCTGCGGGATGACCTGGGCTCTAACATCCACCTCCTGAAGGGGCTCAACGTGCGGTTCCGCTGCTTCCTGGCCAAGGTGCACGAGCTGGAGCGCCGCAACCGGCTGCTGGAGAAGCAGCTGGAGCAGCAGCAGAGCGAACGTGAGCGGCGGCTCCGCTACAAGACCTTCTCCCGCGAGCAGGCCGTGCAGACCGGGCCTGAGCTGCTGAGGCCTCCCGCGCCCGGCATCGGGCACGGCAGCGGCAGCGGTGCGGCGGCCGGCGCCAACGCTAACGCCGTGGCCCTGGGCGGCCTGCCCCCAGGCGGCGGCTCGCACCCGCAGCACTACGGCCGCCTGCCTGGGACCATCTGGAGCTACACGCAGGTGCGGCGCACTGGCGGCGGCGGCGTGGAGACCGTGCAGGGCCCGGGCGTGTCGTGGGTGCACCCCGACGGCGTGGGCGTGCAAATCGACACCATCACGCCGGAGATCCGCGCGCTCTACAACGTGCTGGCCAAGGTGAAACGCGAGCGCGACGAGTACAAGCGGAGGTGAGTGGGGCTCGCCCCTCCCCCTGCCGCTCCCAGACTATAGGGAATCCAGGTCTCGACAGCCGCGGAATGTGTGTGCGGGAGGGTCCCGGGCGACCAACTCCTAGCGGGTGGGCTGGAAGCCGTGTTTGCAGAGCGCCGCCGTACACACGCTAGGAAGACTCAGTTATCTAGATCCAAGAATGGGCTCGGGCCCTGAAGCAGTGGGGACACCTCGGCCATCACTGGTCAGGCACATTGCTTTTTAGGTGATGTAATAACCAACTGTGTTTTATATGATCTCATTTAATCTTTATGACAATGCAGGGTAAGACAGTCTTATCCCATTTTGCAGATGAGGAAACTGAGGTGTGGAAATACAAATTCACTCGCCTAAGGTGGCTTGGCAAAAAAGCGGTGAAACTTGGATTTGAACTAGTAGTTTTAACAACTCCTGGCTAGCCTGTCTCCCAGTCTAGGTATCTTCCCAAGGATGTAGAAGATAGGTTTCCTTCCCTCAATAGGTAAAAAGAAAAAAAAAAAACTCTTAACCAACCCACTGCCTTTTTATTCCTGGAATTAAGTAAGATGGTGTGATTGAAAATGGATGGATCTGCCCCCCCTGGGGCCAGGGTCTTCCATCTTGCTCCAGCTCTGTGAGGTCCAGCTCACTTCATGGATAACCAGAACTACATAAGACTGACCGCAAGCTTTTAAAAATGCCTCCCTTCATCCCTCCTCTCCTAGTCTCATGGTTTATTGAGCCCCAACAAACTCATCCGTAGAGGCCCCCAGGAGAAGATAACCTTGGGCGGGAAGACTGGACGTTTAGTGGATTGAGACCACCATCTCTGGCCAGAGCTGTGAGGGGCATACTACCTGTAAAACTGGCCAGTACATTCCTGCCCAGCCCAGATTCCCCAGCTGGGAAACTGTCATTGCATCCTGCCTATAGCCTGGCGGACAGTAAGTACTGTCTGCTCAGCTTTCCGATAAGAGGAGGGGATCTGTTGGTAACATCTCAGGCTGGGGTGGGGGAGGGGTCCTCTCAGCCTCTGCTGGTGTCCCATGCACAGTCAGTCCACTCTGCATCTGGAGCTGGGCTCTGAACTCCAGGGCCTGGAGGATGTGCTGAGAAGAACCTTTCCTTCTGTCTCTATAAAGGTCTGCCCAGAGAAGTGGGCATGGGTCTCTTTCCTCATACTCCCTCTGGGCAGACAGCAACTGGGTAGGATTTAACTGCCAGCCCCATCACCTACTGGTGAGATTGTCAAACCACCCAGAAACCTGTTTGCTCATCTGAGAAATGGGAATAATAAAATCTGCCCACAGTTGTTCAAGGGGAGAGAAGGATGGTAATGCTTTTTGGAAGGTCTAAATAATCATGTTGATGTTATTAAGGATGATAGTGCCCTTTTTCAAACTCACAGGGAGTAAAAATGCCTGGAGCCTCTGATCTCCTTCAAGCAGGGCCTGGCTTTCTGGCAATAGGTCTTATACTTCACTGGGGAGATAAGCGTCTCTCCTGGAGTACTTTCTCTGGTGAGGACTTGAGAATGGCCCAGTGCCTTGCTATAGGGAGGCCATCTCTCCCACCTTCTCTGTCCCTCGTGGTCAGTCTCGGTTGGGGCAGGCTAGGAAAACAGGCACTTGCTTTCAGAGATGAAACTGGGGAGGGATGGGCTGGGCCCTCCCGTCTGCCACTGTTGATGCTGTCGTCATGCCTCAGGCTTGCGTTTGTTTGTTTTATTGTGTGTTTGCTTTTTGGACCTGGCTACTAAGTAGATGGAAAAACCGTGCCCAGTTATAGAGGAAGACAGGTTGTCATTGAGCAAGGATCTATTCAAGTTGCACCCAGGGTGTGGGGTGTGATGTCAGCTTCTGGCGCTGGCCTGGAATGAGATGGCACTGCTGAGACAGGTGGCCCGCACGAGTATCTCTCTTCTTGCCCTCCTGGGGTCTTGCACATCTTCTCTTTCTCCATTATTTTGTGAATTGGAAAGACCCCCTCCTTTCTGAAGTTGATTCAAGACACACATTGAATTTTTCTCAAACATGTACACTTTCTTTCCCGGGCCTCAGTTTCTCTATTTGTAAAGCAAAGCAGGTGGGCTAGAATTGTGCTCCTTGAAGCTCCAGGCTTCCTAGAGATGATTTAAGAGTTCCTTGAATATTTAATACAAATTATTATTTAAAAGTACATTCAGACGTTAACACAGTGATGATAATGTGCTCACTCCCTTTGAAGTTCTTCATATGAACTCACTGGAGTCCACTAACATGGTCACTTGTTAGTAGTATATTTGGGTTTCTTGTAAGAATTTTCCTTTGGGAGGAGAGTGGATATTTGATCAACCTTTTTAAAAGTTTAAAAATCACTGGGGTAGATGATCTCAAAGGGTCTTTCCAGCCTTGCCAATTTATAAATCTGAGTTTGCGTGGCCCAGCTTACCTCTGATTTCCTGTCCGTAAGGGAAGTTGTGGTCTCAGAGATGAGACTGAGGTGTTTGCTTGGAGTGTAGGCCACCAGAGGCTTTAAATCCTCCCAGGTTGTCTATTATGGAACCCCAGGCAGTAGAGCTTGTCCAGGAAAAGAAAGCTTCCGGAGCTTTCTCTGCTTCACCTGGATGAACTCACAGCTTTAGAGACCCCCCACTTGCTTCTCCAAAGGGCAACCTGTAATATGTAGCTCAGTGTTCTTCAAGCTTGGAGGCTTTGTAGGTTTCACCTCCAGAAATGGTGGCCATATCCATGTACACTATAGATTAGTAGTTACACAAAATATTTAAACTTTAGGCTCGGCGCCCGTAGCACAGTGGTTATGGTGCCGGCCACATGCACTGAGGCAGGCGGGTTCAATCCCGGCCCAGGCCAGCTAAACAGTAATGACAACTGCAACCAAAAATAGCTGAGTGTTGTGGTAGGCACCTGTAGTCCCAGCTACTTGGGAGGCTGAGGCAAGAGAATTGCTTAAGCTCAAGAGCTGGAGGTTGCTGTGAGCTGTGACAAATTCCCCTTCCCATTCCAGCCCAGGTAAGCAATGATCTGCTCTCTGGTCTCTATACTCTATAAATTTGCCCTTCTTGGACATTTCACATAAACAGAAACATATAATGTATAGGCTTTTTGCCTGCCTTCTTTCACTTAGATCAGCGGTTCTCAACCTGTGGATTGCGACCCATAGGAACTGTATGAAAGGGCCGTGGCATTAGGAAGGTTGAGAACCACTGACTTTGATAATATTTTTGAGGTTTGTCCACGTTGTGGTATGTATCCATAGGATATTCCTTTTTATTGCTGAATAATATTCCACCGTACGGGTAGAATGCATTTTGTTTATTCATTCACCTGTGCACTCAATATATTTTAAATTTAAAGAGTCATCTGTGTACCTCCTCACATCATCTCAGATGCCATCACAAAGCATGCTTTGGAAACACTAACCCAAACCAGATGGGGCCTGGGGTGCCTGGATCCTGGCCCCGATCACCACTCATTTGGTTTCTGTTTGGCCCAACTAGGTCTTTACCACATGGGTAGTGAGGTCACCGAAACTTTATCAAGGATGAGGTGGTCAGGGGTTGATTTGGAAACCAAAACAAACATCTCTACTCTGTCCTTACCCTCTGCCATCAAAATATCCTGTTCTGACTTTGTAAGCTGGGGGCTTTTCCCTGGGAGATTCACGCTGAATTTATCAGGACTAAACAGGTTGACAACCATGAGACTTGGACTCCAGGTCCGGCTTGGCCACTAGGCGCTGTGTGTCCTCTCCAACTGCTGCCCTCTCTGGACCTCAGGTCCTCTACCTTTACATGAGGGATTCCCTTTAGGTGATCCTTCTCAGCTTGCTCTATACTTCTGGTCTGTGACTGCAAGGGGCCTGGGTCTGACTGACGTTTCTGCCTCCTGAACTGGGCAGTGTGTTTCATTGTGGCCTTTCTTTGTTCTGGGTTTCCCCCTCCCTGTCCTGCCTCTGCCTTAGATGACTAGGGTCCAGGCCCCAGGCACGGGCAGTGCTGCCTAGCCCATCCCCATTCTGAACTGTTTTAAGTGTCCTCTCTCTTCATTGGCTCCAGAAGGAAGCAGGGAAAGTTTTGAAGCTGTAAGAAAAAGGTCCCTCTGGCTTGGCAGCTGGGGACAGAGCTGCCATGGCTGGTACAGGAAGTTGCCCAGCACTAGTGGTGCTGGCCCAGCTGCCTTTTGGACTGGGAGATGTTTTTGGGAGTCTGGGTGCCCCTGCAGCCCTCCTGTTCTCCCCAGGTCCAGTGTGATTTGGAGTGGGCTGGCTTTGTTCCCTCCCTGTGCAGACTGCCTAGTGTATGTGCCCCTGATTAAAGTCATCTTTGAGGCTGTTTTTCCCTGGTGCCTGGTGTGACTGGGGGGTGGTTTTAAAGTCTGGAGATACCACCATGATCATTGAGCATGGTGACTTTCAAATGAACTCTTCAGAGCCCTGCAGTCCATAGCAGGGTACCTTGGGGGTGATTATTCTGGGGACAGTGGGAGATGAGCACCTGGGATTTGACCCACATCAACCACAGCAGCTCCATGCCTGCCTGACTCCCAGATTGACAGTCCCAGGAAGATTCTCTTTGAAAACAGGGTTGTACTGTTTGAGAAAGAAAGAAAGAAAGAAACTGCTGATTTAGCTGAGTCCTTTCATTTTTGAGGTGGGGAAACCAAGGCCCAGAGGGAGCTGACCCACAAAGCCGGGCTGGGCAGAATGTCTGTCTGCCGCCCAGAGCCCGACCTGATGTCCATACCATCTGCTGCAGTCGGGGCTTAGCAAAGTCCCTTCTACCTTTCTGTGTGTCTATTTTAAGCAATTTTTAAAAAGCTGCTTTCTGGGATGGGAGGGACTTTTGTCACAGCTATTTCTGACTGTGAGCCGGAAGGGGCTGGGCTGTCAGCCGGAATGGAGGTCTCCAAAAAGGGATGGTGGGTGGGTCAGCTGCAGTGTCCCTTGCCTTTTCCCGTCACACCCCAGGGAAGCCCTCAAGCATGCGGCTTCTGGCCCCTTAATGCTGTAAAGCCAGAAGACCCCGGAAAGATGTCAGAGGGGTTTGTTCCCTGCCACTTCCGTTGACACTTTTACTATTTCTGAAGCTGCCACTGATGTAGATTCTTTATTTCTGATTTTCCAGTGAGGCAGCCTGGGAGAAGAGAAAAAAAGGTTTTGAATCTCAGCTCTGCCACTCTCTGTGTGACCATGGGCAAGTTGCTTGGCTTCTCTGAGCTGAGCCCTCTATTAACCCTCCTTCGTGGAGGAGGGATAATATTGTCCTCCTAGGGGTTGGTAAGGAGCATGTCAGCTCCCGTGTTAATACACCTGGGGCTTGGTAGGCTCTGGTCAGTCTTTACCCCAGCCCATCTCCTTCCTCCCAAAGTCTGTTCCCTTGTTTTACAAGGACGTCTGAGCTCAGCCTGGGCTGCCCAACAAATCCATTTCAGGACATGTCCCTGCTCTCTCCGTCCCATGGAAGGCGCCAGAGATGGTGTTGGGGGCGGAGGGAAAAGGGCTGCTTCTTTGTCCGGCGGCATCTAAGAAGGATGTTTGACCTACTATTAGCAGTTGATTTGTGTCTCCGGAAATCTCTCCCTCCCCACCCCCAGCTCTTTCTCTCAACTTCCTTTAAAAAAGCAGTGTGCACCCCCAGCCCCCATCTGGCTCCTTGGTTCACTAGAGAACTGTATCACAGAGTCCCTTGGCCCGGTTGGCATTCTCACTGGGGACAAATTGGGGAGAGATTCTCAGAGCCGCAAGCTAGAGGGAGGGGGATGAGGTCCCAGAAAAGAAAAGGAAGCAGGAGACAGCTGACGCTGAAGATTCCTTCTCTGAGGAATGTGGGGCGGGGCTTTGCCGTGGCCACAGAGCGGATGCAGGGCCCTTGGGTCCCCCCAGTGAGTGTGCATGCTCACACACACAGACACACACACACACCAGGCTCTCTCTCCAGCCTGTCGCCTGCATCGCTGCGTGTGCTGATATTTGAAGGACACAGACGGTAGACCCAGAATTTGAACGCTCCCTTTGCTGCAGTGAGATGCATTGAGTTGCAGGAGAATTGATTTAAACCATGCTGCTTGTCAGTGATACCGGAGGCCGTGGGCTTTTGATCGCATCAGGGAGATGCAGCCCGGCTGGCTATTTATTCTGTGTTGTGGATGACAGACAGAAGGCCGGGGACAGGGAATGATACATCCAGGCTGTCCCCTTGCTCAGGATGGGGGATATGTTGCTTTTCCCAGACTTTTCTTTTGTCAGGCATTTCTGAGCACCCGTTACCTCTGCCATCACAGCCCCTTATGCCCTGAATCGTAATTGCTGGGAGGTGTCTGCTTCCCTTGTTGATTGGAAGCTGCGCAGGGGGGCTGGCTCCAGGTCTGCCTTCCCCTCCTATAGGCAGAGCCTAGCCAGGGCCCGGCCAGAGTCCACACTGAGTAAAAATTCGTGCAGTGAGGGAGGGCTGTGTGTCTGGCTGCTGTGCGCTCCAGGGGGTTGGGGACAGAAGACAGGTGATACAGATGACAGCCAGGGATTCGGCCACTGGTGGAGGGAAGGGTCTGGACTTGGAGTTAAAAGACTCAGGCTTCAGTCTCCACACCTCAGTTCAAAAACAGGGAAGGATCCACCTCTCATGGTGTCCAGTACTGGGGGTCCCAGCGCAAGATTTAAAAGCTGCATAAACTTGGGCTGGTCACTGCCTCTCAGAGCCTCAGTTTCCTCATTTGTAAAATAGGGGTGCTGAGCTCTGTGTCCTGAGGTTTGGGAGGAGTAAATGGACTCACTCGCTGTAGTTTGGTGTGTGTAAACAGTGACATTTCAAAAGAAATGTGGGAAGATTTCATAGGGCAGAGGTGGGTGTCCTACAGAGGGTGAGCAGAGGTCGAGAACCAAGCTGGAAGCTGGAAAGGGTTTGGCCGTGCCCTTTGCTGGCAGTGTCTGTGGGTCGTACAGCCTTCTGGGCAGTGTCTGGCTGTGAGGTGCTTAGGGGATTCCAGGCCAGATGGGAGGCTGCGTGGCAGGTTTGTGGCACTGCTGCTGCCTACCCACCAGGGGAGTGTCCTCCTGCCCACACGGGGCTCTGGGTGCTTGGCTTCCTGGGCAGGATGTGGTTTCTCATTCTAGCCTTGGTATGGGGAGGGTACTTGTCACCCAACAGTAAACCTGGCAAATGCCTCTGGTTCTCTCGTGGGTCTGTGGCCTGGCTGAGACCTGTGGAGCCTGAGTCCTGGTCTTGGCTTGCCCATGATGTGGTATCAACTTTGCTCTGCCCACCTGGGAACCGTGAGAAGTGAGGAGGGGGCTCAGCCAGTGCCCTGTGAAGTCTCTTCTCTCTGTTCACTGGAGTAGTCTGGATTCTGCACATGCCATTTAATCTATTCCATCTTAGTTTGTTGCTCTGTACAATGGGGGTAAAGTTTCTTAAAAATTTTGCTTCGCACGGTTGAGGTAAAAGTCAGTGGAAGTAATGGAGTAGGAAAGCCTTTTCAATAAAGGTTTAAAAAGCAGTCAGTTATGACTCAGTGTTGCTGTTTATTGAGCAGCTACTTTGTGTGAGGCTCCCTGATGACTTCTTTAGATAAGTGATAATTGTGAGAACATCCCTGAGTGGTAGAAATGGATTAAGCTCATTTTGCAAATGAAAGGTTCCCAGATCTTGCAATGAATCCACTCTGGGTCTCCAGACTCCAAGGTCAGGGCTCTTCCCAGGAGGTGGTCTTGTCCTGTGGCCCCTGAAGGTTGGCACAGGCCGCTGACCCAGGGTGGGGAGGCAGCCCCAGGTGTGAGCCTCCCCAGTGCCTGTCACAATATTGCCGCAGCAGGTGGCAGAACAGGAGGCGGCTGCTGTGCAGGGAAGACTCCCTGCTGTCACTTTACGGTAATTATTTCTTGAGAAGCAGATGAATCGCAGGCAATGGCAGGCAGATGAGGCTCTCAGGCCACTGGGCCACCACCCTAGCAGGTCCATCTATTCCCCCACTGCTCTTTGGGGAAGGTCCTAGTGGGGTCTGGGCCCTGGGTTGGCAGGGGCACTCCTGGTCAGCCGTGGAGTTGATGGATCAGGTTGGCAGGCTGGTGGGGGAGGGGATGGGGAACAGGGAATTACTCCCAATGTTCCACGTGGCCTTACTTAAGTCCTGTGGCAGCTTGGCAGGATGGAAACTGAGGCATAGAGAGAAGTAACTTGGCCTTAAGTCTTATAGCAGAGCCATGGTCAGCTGTGGGCCTCAGACTCTTAAGTTACTACTCTTTTTATCTTGGTTGGCCCCAGGGCAGCGGCCAGAGGTTCTCATCTGCTGATGACAAGCCTAGGGGAACACTGGGATTCTGGTGGCAGTTTGGAAGCTTGCCTCTGCCTGGGGCTGGGATCTCCCTAACTTTTGCTTTTAGTCAGTGCTGTGATCTTTGCCAGGGTACGGGGAATTTGTTATAGTCATTTCGAGTCGCTTGTTGGGGAAGAGGAGACTACTGGGTATGGATATCTGAGAAGCCAACCGTTCTGTTACTCTCATGACAGTGGCTGAGCACCCTCCTTGTGCCAGGCCCTGGGCTGGGCACCAGGGGAAGCAGACCTAGCCCCTGCCCTCAGGAGCTCCGAGTCTGGGTCAGAGGCAGATGTATCATGTGACAATGGCATGTGACAAGTGCCTTCTTGAGCAGTGCTTGTGCATATTAGGAGCACAGTAAACAATTATTCATGAATTAATTTGTCATACAAATATTTATAGAGCGTTAACTTTTTGCCAGGCTCCATTCAAAGCATTTATAAACATTTAATTCATGGAAGCTCATGATAACTCTATGAGTTTGGTACTGTTAGCCCATTTTCGAGAGGTCAAAACTGAGCCACAGAGACGTCGAGGAAACTGGGCCAAGACAGCTGGAAGGTGGCAAGCCCAGATCCACCTTTTACCCTGTACCGTGCCCAGAAAAAGGGCATGGTCATTGCAAACAGCTGTCCTGCTCTCAGCCTCAGTTTTCACTTCTCCCATCCAAGTACTAACCAGACCCCACCCTGCCTAGCTTCTGAGATCAGACGGGATAGGTGTGTTCAGGATAGTATGGCTGTAGACTTCCATTTTCACTTCTGTGAAATGGGGGTAATAAATCTGACCTCATGAAGCTGTTTGGATGACCGACTGAAGTGATGACTATGGAAGCACTTTGTAAACTAGTGAGTGCTGTGCAGGTGGGGCCTAAATCCTTGGAAGCCCTGGGCCACACTGCTGTTTCTTCTCTGACTCCCCGTGCAGCCCGAAGCTCCACGAAATGCCTCATCCCGCCTGCCTTTATGCTCATGCCTCCTTGGGATCCCGAGACAAGCTGAGATGGGAGTTTGGACCGAAAGCTGCTGAGTTAGCTTGGAGCAGAGCATTAGTGTGGAACTTGGAAGCTGGGAAAAGAGGAAGCCGCAGGGTATTTTTGCTGCTTATCAGCCCCAGGACCTTGAAGGGTCACTTTGCCTCTCTGAGCCTCTGTTTCCTCATCTGGAAAACGGGGACAGTCGTATTTTGGGGATTGCATGAGAAAGCAAATGAGGTGACAGTGCTCTGATGTGACAGCTGCAGTGGTGATGATTAAACAGGGCTGGGGGTTCTGGAGAGAAGAGCAGGGTGGGAGTGGAATAGCACTTGGGCCTTGGCCCTGGCGGAGCCCCTCCACGTGGCTGTGTGGGGTGGGGGCTGTCGCTGCACTGGCTCTGAGATGCTTGTTCAGCGCTCTCCGGCCTGCGTGCTCCGACTTCGGGATGTGTGGGTTCACACAGCCCCCTACTTGCCTGCTGCTGTGTGGAGAGAGGCCCCTGCCGTGGAGACATTGCTTTCCACCCTCTTAATTGGCCACTTTTATTACTTGGGTTATTTAAGATGGTTCTTGGCTTGCTGCCGCCTGTTTGCCATTTTGGGGGAGGGGAAGAGCTGCTGGTCTGAGTGGACCTTGTGACATTCCCTGGCAGACAGGCTCCTCTCTGGGCAGGGTCAGTACATCTTCCCAGGCCCCACTGGCACCCCCTTTTTGCTCCTGGCCCACTGTGGGCAGAAGGCCATCTTGGGGGGTGGTAGTGGAATGATTTTGAGGAAGCTTGTTGCAAAGTCAGGACCAGAGAGCATTGGAGTGCTGGATGGGACACTGATGAGACCTTTGCATGCCTTAAACCTGGGGCTTCTGGAAGGCACCTGAGCCAGTTTAGAGCTAGTCAAGGAAGGCTTCCTGGAAGAGGCATCACCTGGGTTGTATTTGGAAGGTCCAGTAAGAGTGGAAGAAAGGGAGGAAGGGTGATCCAGGAGAGAGAAGAGCTTATGCGGGGCACAGCCAGGCCCTGTTCCTCTTGTGCTGGTTTGCTTCTAGAACAGCTACAACCTGGCCCACCCTGCACTGCCTTCTTCCCTGTCTTGTCCCTGCTCCCTCCTCATGACCTTCTTGGCTCTCATTGTCTGTCTTGCTCTTTTCTCCTTTCTCCTCTCCCTCATTCCTCTTTCTTTCTTTTTTGTTGCTGTTTTTGGCTGGGGCTGGGTTTGAACCCGCCACCTCCGGCATATGGGGCCGGCGCCCTACTCCTTGAGCCACAGGTGCTGCCCTCATTCCTCTTTCCTTCTTTTCAGCCCCTGCTCTTTGTGGCTGGCTTTCTTACCTGTGTCCTGTCACTGTCTGAGGCTGGTACTTTCAGGAGAAATTTAAAAAACTCCCAGAGGCAAGAGCACTCTGAGTGAAGAAGCCTCTGCCAGAGGTACACCTTGGAGTCACCTGCCTGTGGAGCATACATCTGGGTTCTTGGCACTGTGGACAAGGCTCTCTCAGCCCACAAAAGAGACGTGCAAGGTTGCCTGTGGCGTTTGTCTCTTGATAACAAAAATCTCCTGGCTCTGGGGTCTTGGGGTGCTGACTGACCAGCCACAGGTTTAGCTGCACCGTTCCTCTGTGCCTCAGTTTCCCCTTGTACAAAATGGGATGGTGAGACCAACAGGGCTATTGATAAGCCTGGCCCGGGGAAGTGTTCTCTGCCTTGGAGTTGGAAGGTTTGAAGACTTTGCCTAGAACACTGAAGTTGGGTGAACCCCAAAAGCTGATTCCCCACAAAGACCACGTTTCTAGGACTCCCTCCCTCCGATCTGGAGACGTGGCCTGACAAATAGTACTTTGTCAGGCATCTTTTTTTTTTTTGAGACGGAGCCTCAAGCTATCCCCCTGGATAGAGTGCCATGGCATCACAGCTCATAGCAACCTCCAACTCCTGGGCTCAAGCAAGTCTCCTGCCTCCGCCTCCCAAGTAGCTGGGACCACAGGTGCCCGCCACAACGCCCGGCCA
>CAUYQV010002356.1:0-30179 GCA_963574575.1 Galagoides demidoff | reverse complement strand
CCAAGTATCTCCTTCACAGGTGTTTTCTCTGCCTTTTTGGGTCAGGTAATGTGTTTCCCTGAAAATAAGACACTGTCTTATATTTATTTTTTCTCAAGAAGACATACTAGGGCTTATTTTCAGGGGATTTTTTTTTTTTTTGCAGTTTTTGGCCAGGGCTGGGTTTGAACCCGCCACCTCTGCCATACGAGGCCGGCGCCCTACTTCTTTGAGCCGCAGGTGCCACCCAGGATGTCTTATTTTTATTAAGTATAATACAACAATCTACATTTATTCAAATACAGTTAAGTCATCTTCTTCTGGAGCCTGACAGGGGGAGCCGACCTTGTGTGGGTCTGGCACTAGTGATGCGTGACCTCCTTTCCCGTAGCTGTTCGCACGTGCGCAATAGGATGCCTGTGACCGTGGTTACCACATGTGCACCTGCGCAAGTGGGAATGGCTTGGAGAAAGGAGCTGTGGCAGATAAAAGGTATTCTAGTCTTCCTCACCGCTCCGCACCAAAATGCATGATGTGGCTATGTAGATACGCTGCATAGCCATGCCCATCACTAGGTCTTATTATCGGGGTAGGGCTTATATTTAACAAATGCATAGAAATCCTGCTAGCGCTTATTTTGGGGGTAGGTCTTATTTTTAGGGAAACACAGTAGTTGGCTCTTCCTCCAGCCTCTTCTTCCCAGAAATGTGTGCTCAAGAGGCAGAGAAATCAGTCATTCAATCCTTCATGAATGGATGTGTGTAAAACTTGTGCCTCCCCTCTGGAAGATACGGGTGCTGTTTTTTGTTTGTTTGTTTTGTCCCTTCTGAATTAGTTAGGGTTCTCCAAAGAAACAGAACCAATAGGAAGGATACACACACACACACACACACACACATATCAGGGCTGCCAAAAAAATCTATGTACATTTTAAGAAATATTATCCATGTATTACTTTTCAAAGTTGAATTGAATTGGCTCGGCACCTGTGGCTCAATCGGCTAAGGTGCCAGCCACATACACCTAAGGTGGTGGGTTCGAATCCCCAGCCCAGGCCTGCCAAACAACAATGATGGCTGCAACCAAAAAAAAAAAAAAAATGGCCGGGCGTTGTGGCGGGCGCCTGTGATCCCAGGTACTTGGGAGGCTGAGGCAGGAGACTTGCTTGAGCCCAGGAGTTGGAGGTTGCTATGAACTGTGATGCCATGGCACTCTACCCAGGGGGATAGCTTGAGGCTCCGTCTCAAAAAAAAAAAAGTTGAATTGAATTATGGTAGGAATGTGCAGTATGACATTTGCTCAAGCGATAGCTTTAATTGAATGCATGCTCATGTCACCACGGGAGAGGCAGGACTCTCAAAGAAAATGGCTGAAGCATGGTTGTCATTTGAGGAGCACAAAACTATTTGGAAATGATACTTGAAATCTGAGAATGTTCTGGAGATACAATGACAGTGGAGGCGTGAGTATACAGCAGAACTTCCAACAGGCCTAACAAGTACATGTTGGTACACTGTGCACTGTGGTAAGTTTCAGACACATGGTATCGTGTGTGATGTGCACAGGGCAAGATCCAGGAGGCCTTGCAACCTTGCTCAAGCGGTAATGTGCTGTAATCAGAAGTGTCTAGAGACTAATGATAACCACTTGGAGTACCTCCTATAAGTGCAGAAGTAAAATGTGACTTGTATTCATCTTTTATTATTGGTGTATATTGAGTATTACAATTTTAATACAGTTTTTTCCTTTCTTAAAATGTGTGTACATTTTTTGGCACCCTAAAATATGTATACACATATTTATTATATATAATATAGATTTTCTTATAAGGAATTGGATTATACAATTATGAAGAATTATAGTAGCTGAAAAGTCCCAAGATATGCTGAGAAAGTCTGCACTGAATTAAACACCCAGAAAAGCCCGGGTACAGTCCCAGATCAAAGCCTAAAAGGCTCGACACCGAGAATAAGTTGATGTTTCAGTTCAAAGGGAGGAAAAATTCAATGTCCTACCTTGAAGACTGTGAGGCAGGAGGAATTTGCTATCACAGGGGGGAGGGCCAACCTACTTGTTGAGGACTTTAAGCTAACTGGATGACCCACCACCACCACCTTTAGGGAGGCCATCTCCTTTACTCAGACCACCAATTTAAATGTTAATCTCATCCTAAACTCCCTCACAGAAATATCCAGAGTAATGTTTGACCAAATATCTAGGTACCTTGTGGCCCACTCAAGTTGGCACATAAAGTTAACCATCACAGCTTCCTAAAGAAATTTAAGCAATTTATAATCCAGGGGAGTGGAATTTTGGATGTGAGGCCTCCAAAGTTAAATTACATAGAGATTAGTAAGAAAAACTCTTCTTACCCTAGTGGTTGGACAGCTCCATTGCCTGAGAAATATTGCCAATTAAGGCTTAATACATTATTGTTCTCATTTTTCTTCCTTCACTGTCAGTCTGAACTTTTAACAAGTAGGCGATTGCTCTGTATGATGAATTATAGATGCAAGTTTTATCTAAAATTAACCCAACACTAAGCCTTTCTTTGGTTTTTCAAATAGCCATTTACAAGTCCTTTAATCAAGAAAACCACACCAAATATTTAATATTTGTCTATGATTCCAAGTTGCTTCCTCAAAAGAAGAAAAGAAAAAAATGCTCAGTTGTGAGAATGTTAAACAACACTGTGATTATGCTAAAGAAAATTAACATTAAAGAATCATTTCAAACAAATAAACAAAAGGCATATGCTTTCTTTTGGTCCCCAATGAATGGAGAAAAAAAATTCTATCCAAACATATATATCAATAGAAGGAAAGATCCAGATGATTTTCTCATGGTTACATTAATATAGCAGTGGGGTCATGATTTATATATTGGTTCTTCTTCTGCATGATTCTCTGAATCAGACAAGGCAATGATCATGACGTTCTCAGGCAAATGGCAATGGGAAGCAAGCAGGTATTGAACTCTATATTATTAAATGATCCATAAGCCTACCTGAGGGTCCTCAGTCTCTGCCTTCACTACCAAACAGAATAGGGGAGTTAAAGTACATGCTACAGAAGTAAAATCAACCATCTTGCTCAACTGAATCTTAACCATGACACCTCTGGGTATGTGCAAACATAATACAGAAGTCAGTATTCGATTGCAGAAAGAGGAGCTTCCAATGGCAGGGCTGAAGAAGCAGGCTCCAGGTTGAGTTCCAGGAATGACACCCAAAGCCACACTGCAGATCAAGATCTCAAGGGGTCCACTTCTCCTACCATAATCAGGAAGCCATTTCTGCTAAAGAGGGAAACTGTGTCTGCATCTGTTAGCTCCAGAACTATCATGCTTCTTGCTGTGACCTGCAACAGCAAAATGGATTATTTTGTTCCTACCTCTTTCCCAGTGGAATTCAGTTTTCTACCAGTGTGGTACAAGTGTCAGACTGACAGTACCTAAGTCACACACAGAATTCTAGGTGTGATTGGTCTCGAAAGAGTGTCTAAATGTAGATGAATAACCAACAAACACATGAAAATATTCTCATTGTCTTTATCCATGAGAGACATGCAAATCAAAACCACTCTAAGATATCACTTAACCCCAGCAAGATTAGCCCACATCACAAAGTCACAAAACAACAGATGCTGGCATGGATGTGGAGAGAAGGGAACACTTCTACAGTGCTGGTAGGATTGCAAACTAATACAATCTTTTTGGAGGGAAGTATGGAGAATCCTCAAAGATCTAAAAGTAGACCTTCCATTTGACCCTGCAATCCCATTACTAGGTATCCACACAGAAGAACATAAATCATTTTACCACAAAGACATCTGCACCAGAATGTTTATTGCAGCTCAATTCATAATTGCCAAGTTGTGGAAGTAAACTTAGTGCCCATCGACCCATGAATGGGTCAACCAACTGTGGTGTATGTACACCAAGGAATATTATTTAGCCATAAAAATGATGGAGACTTTATATCTTTTCTATTTCCCTGAATGGAGTTGAAATATGTTCTTCTTAGTAAAGTATCACAAGAATGGAAAAATAAATATCCAATGTACTCCATACTAATATGAAATCAATGTATAAACAATTACATTCTCATAAGAACAATAAAACACAACTATGGGTGTGCTTGGTTGAAAGTGACAGAAACACAACTCTGACTATCTTGGGCAACAAGGGCATGTTTTTTGGATCACATGACCATGGGGCCATCTGGGCTCTGGAATTAGAGACCTAGGTACACGAACCCCATCAGTGCTCTACAAGCACACTCTGTTCTCTGTTTCTGGTCCCTGCTTCTTTCTACATGCGAACCTCATCCTCTCAAACTGGCTTTCTGTCCGAGGATGAAACAATGCTCCAAACTTGCAGACTTAAACCTTGCAAACCAGCAAACCAAATTTCCTATATCCTCTGTATCACCATTTGAGGAAAACTTCTCAGCTCTAGTAAAAAAAAATCCCAGGGAAGTATTTTGTTTGGTCTTGTTTGGGTTATGTGCCCACTTCCTGGACCAACTACTTTGGCCAGGAGGGAGGACTATCAGTGACCCCTAAAACCCAAGTGAGGGGTTGAAGGAGGAAGGGAGAGATGCAGGATGGACCAAAAAATACATCCCCACAGGCTTTGAAAAGATCTACATTTTATAAGCATAAACCATCTATATGGAGATTTTCATTTCTAAAGCAAATTCTTCAGTGTAGGTTTCATTTGGTTGTCTACACTGACCAAGGATCCAGAAAATTACCAAGGAGCCACTGTGTTATGACCTGAGTAGCAAAGGATCAGTCATTCACAAAGTCTAGAATACGAAATAAATCCTTCAACAAGCAGACGAGCAGTGAGACAGAACAAAAATCCAACCAGACACAAATAATTAAACTCCACAATAACTTCAAAAATATTACAGAGAGGGAGATATGGGTAAAGAATGACCAACAAGGACTTAGGATGAGACAAAAGAGAATAATTTATAGGCTGTAAGATTTTAGGAAAGTTCAAATTCTCTGACCTTCAGTATTCTTATCTCTTAGGTATAATAGAAAGATTAATACCTTCCTCACGGGTATTGAGAGGATTAAATAAGGCAGCGGTTCTCAACCTGTGGGTCATGACCCCTTTGGGGTTGAAGGACCCTTTTGCAGGGGTAGCCCAAGACCATCTTGCATGTCAGGTATTTACATTATGATTCATAACAGTAGCAAAATTACAGTTATAAGTAGCAACAAAAATAATTTTATGGTTGGGGGTCACCACAACATGAGGAACTGTATTAAAGGGTCACAGCATTAGGAAGGTGGAGAACCACTGAAACAAAGTAACATAGATAAAAGGATTAAAAAGTTTGCTTTCACCTCCTCTGCCCCAAACCACTGGGGAATTTCTATGAATAACAAGGAATGTTCCTGGAATATATCTGTGGAGAAAAGTGCATGGAGAGAAGTAATGCTCTATTTCCCCATATGCTGGCATTGGGGGCAATGCGTGAGGATGACTGATATTTTTTCATTTGTTACAAAGGTGGTTTGGAATCTCCACCTTTTCTGTTTACACCCTGTAGCAATTACCACTTGCACCACTCCCCTGGCACAGGCGAGGGATGGCATTATTCAATTAGCTATTGTTCAGTCTGTGTGAATACCACTCTAGCCAGTGACCTAGGGCACTTAATTTAACCTCTCTGAGCCCCATTCTCCAAATTTATAAAATGAGGTTGAGGATTCTTCATGATGCTGTTGTGAAGATGACTGATAACACGTGAAAAGTACCCAGCTGCGTGCCTGGCACATAGTAGTCCCAGCAAACCAGACAATTCCCTGCCTGTTTTCTCTCCTCTGGATCCAACCCCAACCAGAGCACACCGTCTATTAGAAGTTTGCTCCACTAACATGAAAAGTTTGAGATTTGTTTTACTGACAAGCCCCAGCATGAGGTACCTCTGTTAAGAACTAGGCACTTCTATGTTCCTCAAGTCACAGATTTCTTTCCTCTTGCTTTTTTGTCTAACCAGCATGGAAAAGTCTATGCCTTGGCTAATGGCAACCAGCCACTAGCCGGGATCTTGATCTAGACTCAGTGAACCTTGATTCTATTTCCAATGGACTTCTGAGTATTTCTTTCCCTCGGAGGTAAGTGGAGGAGTCTGTTTGTCATCAGTCAGGACCTTGTTGCTTTTGGACTGCTGATCTTCTCCCCTTGGAGGTCAGCCCCTACATTGCCATTTTCTTGGCCCATCTTGCTCCAGCTCCTTTCCTTTGTCCACAGAAACAATCTGCCTCTGAAGGCCCAGCAGTGTCCAGGGGCTGGGGCTCTTCAGGCTCTAATAGTGAACCCTGAGTTTGGACAGATGGGATTATGCACCATCTCAGCTTTTGAAAGCTACAGTACAGTTTGCTCAGTCCTTTCATGCTCCTATTATGTGGACTAAAATGGATCTGTCAGTATTGATCAGACCAATTCATTCTTATGAAATGTCTTAGGTCATCTTCAGAAGCAGACCCCCAGACGAGGATTTGTGCCTAAGCGATCTGTGTGTATTAAGGGAGCGCTCCCAGGAGAAACTAGCCAGAGAGCGGGAGAAGCAGAGAAGGAAATGGAAAGAGGCCAGATCAGAGTGAGACTTGAGATGAAGTCACAGCCTCAGCTGGATGCCACAGGGAGCCTTGAGGGAGATAGATTACAGTTCAGAGTTTATCTGAACTCAAGACGGGGAATCTGGGGTCCCAGCCACCGCCCCAGCCACCGCATTGCCAGCTGTCAGAAGCACAAGAACACAGAAATTGGAAGCAATGCATGAGATGGTCAAGGGGATCCAGGAGATCTGCACAGGGCCTTGGCAGTGGCCAGCACTCTCAGATTTCCTATTGGAAGATCTTGTATTTCTGCTTTCACACGTTCAAGAGAAAGGGAACTTAGTGTTTTGTGATTCATCATTTTCCAGGGTTTAACAGGACTCATATTAGTTCTTTTTTTTTTTTTGGAGACAGAGCCTCAAGCTATCCCCCTGGGTAGAGTGCCCTGGCATCACAGCTCATAGCAACCTCCAACTCTTGGGCTCAAGCGAGTCTCCTGCCTCTGCCTCCCAAGTAGCTGGGACCACAGGTGCCTGCCACAACGCCCGGCTATTTTTTTTTTTTGTTGTTGCAGCTATCATTGTTGTTTGGCGGGCCCGGGCTGGGGATTTGAACCCACCACCTTAGGTGTATGTGGCTGGTGCCTTAGTCGATTGAGCCACAGGCGCTGAGCCTCATATTAGTTCTTATATGGACTAAAATATATGTCTCTGTAACTAACTTCTTCTCATAGGCTTTAAGCAATTGTGCAACAATTATTAAAACTCATCAGACTCTCTTGAGCAGCTCTTATGTGCCAGGAAATACACTAAGGATATTTATACTTGCTTTCGCCTCGTCTGCCCCAAGCACTGGGGAATTTCTATGAATAATCAAGGAAACTTCTTGGAATATATCTGTCGAGAAAAGTGCTGGTTTATCCTATCCTATAACATAGTCTCTCTCTCTCCCACTTCCACATCATCTGTAGCGTTGATAAGCACATCATTAACCTTTGGCAAAGCCATTAATAAAACCATTGCCTAGGCTGGGCGTGGTGGCTCATGCCTGTAATCCTAGCACTCTGGGAGGCCAAAGTGGGTGGATTGCTTAAGCTCATAGGTTCAAGACTAGCCTGAGCCAGATTGAGATCTCATCTCTAAAAATAGCCAGGCATTGTGGTGGGTGCCTATAGTCCCAGCTACGTGGGAAACTGAGACAAGAGGATGGCTTGAGCCCAAGAGTTTCGGGTGGCTGTGAGCTATGACGCCACAGCACTGTACCGAGGGTGACAAAGTGAGACTCTGTCTCCAAAAACAAACAAACAAAAACCCATTACATAGGACAGGGTCAATGAAGCTTGTAACATGTCACTGGATCAGTATTTTCTTGGGTACAATAATCAGCCAGTTATTTGAAATGTCCTATGTCTAGACTTCTTACCTCCATCTGGATCAAAATATTTTGTAAAAATCAGGTGTTTGACTTCACCTTTAGTCTGGAAGAGATGAAGCAGCTAGATGCCCTGGATGAAAACTGGCAATATATCATGCCAAATTTTACAATGGATGGGAAGAGGGACCCCAGAGGTACAGAGCAACCTCTGTGCCCCTTAATGACATACTGAGACCAAAGCTGCCTGGCTTCTCTTCCAGCTCTCCAGCTATAAGGTCCTGCCCCCTCAGAACAACGCAGTTAATAAGACCATTGAAGCTTCAAAAACAATTAATATTTAAATTTTCAAAAAGAAACAATTTATAATGCCTGGTATGGCATTTTTCTTCTCTACATGTCTGATAATCCTGTCCCCAAAGCAGTTTGGTTCTTAGTGAACCCATGCTGCCTCCTGGTGACCATTGCATTTTCTGGATTTCTCAAACATTACAAAACAGTCATCATCAGGAAATTCTGCTCCCAATGTCATCCATAATAAAGGAAAAAGTCAGTAATAACAGACTTAACAGAAATCTGACTCTACCAGAGGGCCTATTCCCACCATGCTTCATGCTGAGAAGAAAGAATTTATCAATCCCCCATGCACAGTTGCTCTCCAAACATTTGGTTCCAAACGGGCCCATCCACTATGGTGAGAGGGTGGTCCCCATCATCACCAATGGACGCATCAGGGCAATGTTTGAAAGTTTCCATTCATTGAACATTTTCTATGAGCCAGGCCCTGCGGTGAGTAATTATAATTACACAGAGGAAGCTTAGAGTCAAATCCTGGCTCTCCTACTTAGAACAATGACCTTCTGTTTCTTTTCCTCAATTTCTACATTTAACACAGAGACATTGTGTTACATTCCTTTGTGGATTTGTTACAAGGCGTATATAAGTTAAACATGTAGGTCAGAGCCCTGTAGGTAGTGCTCTAAAGCGGATTCTGCTTAGAGAAACACCTGTTATGTAAGAAAAAGAAAATAATCACCTCAATGGATGCCTAGATGGCTTTCTTTCTTTTTCTTTTTTATAAACAAATTTAATAACCAAATGATAGACTGGTCAAAAATGTGCATCACCAAGGGCTGATCCCTGTACTAGGAAAGAACTCTCACAAGCACCTAAGATACAAACAGTTCTTTTTTTTTTTTTTTTTTTTTTTTTTAAGAGACAGAGTCTCATTTTGTCGTCCTCAGTAGAGTGCTGTGGCACCACAGCTCACAACAACCTCTAGCTCTTGGGCTTAGGTGATTCTCTTGCCTCAGCCTCCTGCCTAGATGGCTTTCAATAAAGTCCAGCATCCTGGTCTTAAAAATAGGAGACAAGAACCAAAGAGTAGACATAAGCAGATACTGGATAGAAAAAATGCTACAGTAATATTGATAGTATCTTCCATAAGCAAAGTGCTTAGTTTGCAAAGGACTTTGCACATAATATGTATGTATGTATTTATTTATTTATTTATTTTGAGACAGAGTCTCACTATGTCACCCTCAGCAGAGTGCTATGGCATCACAGCTCACAGCAACCTCAAACTGTTGGGCTTAAGTGATCCTCTTGTCTCAGGGTCCCAAGTAGCTGGGACTACAGGTGCCGACCACAACACCCAGCTATTTTTTGGTTGTAGTTGTGATTGTGTGGCAGGCCTGGGCTGGATTTGAACCTACCAGTTCCAGTGTATGTGGCTGGTGCCTTAGCCACTGAGCTACAGGTGCTGAGCCTGCATATAGTATTTGATTTTCACAACAACCCTATGAGGTGGGCAAAGGAGAGGTTACTGCTTTTCCTATTTTACAAATTATGAACCAAAGTCACAAGGTTTTTAGGAAATTTGCCCAAGGTTATGGTGGAACTCTTGACTTCGCTGTGCAAATTCAGCTTTTGAACAAGTTGAAGTTATGTTCTTTGGATAATTAGTATAACTGTCAGTCTTCTGGGGATCCCTGTTGGAACCAATGTTTCTCTGACTTAGAAAGCACCTTGAAAGCTGACTCTCCAAGTTTTTGAATGAAACTAAGGTTAATTTTAGCCTATGAGCTGAAATTCAAGGGGCACAATTTATAGGATGATTTATAGTACATTGTGCCACAATCATGTAACTAACACATTTTCCAGGAAAATAATTCTTCCACTTATAATAATAGAGTAGTAGATTTGAGATTACCAGGCTGTACAAATACCTAGACTTGGGAATCAGGAGATCTGGGTTCCAGAACTGACCCTGTCAACACATGAGAATTTGGACAAGTTATGTAACCTGTCTTAGTTTGGGTTTCTTCATTCATGAAATAGTGAGTAATACAAAACAAGAAAATGCAAGAACAGCTTTTGCCTAGTGCCTGACATATAGTAGGTATTCAATAATTAATTATGGGTTTACTTCCTGCTCCCTATTTTTCTCTATCTTCGTGGGACTCATTTGTTCATCTATAAAATCAGAATGTGGGCTAGATCAGTGATTCTCAAAGGTGTTTCTTACACGAGTAACATCAGCATTACCTGGGAACTTGCTAGAAAAACCTTGAGCCCCACCCCAGACCTACTGCATGAGAAACTCTGGAGATGTGGCCCAGAAATCTGTCTTTCAACAGTTATGACAGCCAAACTGCAAGATGGCCCCCAGGAACTGTCACCTCCTGGCATTCATGCACTTGAGTAGTTGTGTCTTGCCTTGTACCAGGAATGGTATGTCTGATGACTAAAATACATCAGAATTATGGATATCTCTTCTGAGGTTAGATTACAAAATACACTGTGACTTGATCATTCTCTTGATCTCTTTCTTGGATCACTGGCTTTGGGAAAGCCAGCTGCCATGTCTTTAGAACTTTCCAATAGCTTTATGGAGAGGCCCAAGGTGAGGAACAGAAGCCTCACCTGAGCCATGGGGGTAAGCTTTTTTGTTTGTTTTTTTTTTTTGAGATGGAGCCTCAAGCTATCCCCCTGGGTAGAGTGCCATGGCATCACAGCCCATAGCAACCTCCAACTCCTGGGCTCAAGCAAGTCTCCTGCCTCTGCCTCCCAAGTAGCTGGGACCACAGGCGCCCGCCACAATGCCCGGCCATTTTTTAGTTGCAGCCATCATTGCTGTTTGGCAGGCCCGGGCTGGGGATTCGAACCCGCCACCTTAGGTGTATGTGGGTGGCGCCTTAGCTGATTGAGCCACAGGCGCCGAGCCTGACAAAGTTTTTAAAATAAAATCTTGTATAGAGTTTTTCTTACTTAAGGATTGTAGGTGATACCTTCATAGCTTTTATTTTGTTGTTGTTTTAGAGATGGGGTGTTATTATGTTGCCCAGGCTGGAGTACAGTGACGTGATCATAGCTCACTAAACAATCAAACTCCCAGGCATATGTCATCCTCCTGCCTCAGCTTCATGGGTAGCTGGGACCGCAGTTGCCTACAGCAAGTTTTGCTTGGTAGTCCCTTCATTTCCTCACTTGAAAAATCAGCAACACTTAATGCAAAGAGTTCCAAAATTTTGAGCTTAAGATGGAAGGGCCGAGTCTCTTGTACTGATCCTATACAGTCATAATGCATCATGAAGAACAATTATTAGTCACCAACGAAAACCCGTGTGATAGGTCTGCATAGGAAATCTGGTTGCTCTTTATCTTTTTTGCTTTGGTAAGAACATTAAATAAAAAAATAAGATTTTGTCACAGTCTGCAAAGCAAATCCACGTCCACAAAGGGTTGGCATGGAGTATGGATTTCACTGAGGACATTGTGGGTAAATTGAAGGAAAAGGTGAAATACGGTACCATAAAAATCCTTGGTTAAAATCCCCATTAAACATTTCCAACCCCCTTGTGTAATAATCCTTCTTCGGTCAAACTCCACTTAGCCACATCTCTGCCTCCTGCCCGACAGCCTCCCCCTTCACTGTCAAGGCCATGTCTTAATTTCAGGTAGGTTCCTGTGCTAGGGGTCTTGAGCTTCTTGTCTTTTGTTTCCTCCCACTTATCCCTCAGCTCAGCAAGCGAAGTTTCCTTTCCAGGATAACTCACTAGAAGAAAGCAAGGGGTATAAGTTAAAACAAAACTGTATAAGCATTTTGTTGTATCTTGAAAGATGTTAGCCATTTGCTTTTTACACCCAGAGAAAGATGAGCAGAAATGAAAAAAAAATATGAAGATGACATCAACTGGAGTTATTTCTGGTCCCATTTCCTGTAATGCATGATACATTTCAACAAATCTCGTCTATGGGAATAGTATTTCAAACCAATTTTCTTCTTTTGACAAGCAAAACAAAGCGCGATGTATTTTTCCTTGGTGTGCTAATACACAGAGCAACCATGCTTTCATTTTCAAGCCAATAAATACAAAATGACTCAATAATTCGAGGGTAACTTACCACAAACTACTTATGGAGTCTTGGGATTTATACAGCTGCAGAAGTTCTATACAAACACTTTCATTAGTCAGCACAGAAATCCGACTGAAGCTGGTTTTAGCAAAACTGGAGGATTTATTAGATAATATTGATTGATGTTGGGATAGCTTGGACAGCAGAACCTAGTAAACACTAAGAAAACTTGACACTTGAACATAAGAGTTGACCTCCAGGATTCTTTACATTTTTGTCTTTCATTTATGCCATTTGATAGGATGGGACACGATATAGCCAGGCACTTTGGTGTCACCCTTGGGTGTGAAGGACAAAAAGAAGCTCTACCTTGCTAATTCCACTTAGAAAAAGGCCTGATTTGTCCAACTTGTTTAGCAAGCATTTGAAAGGTTGTGGACCCAAGTATAAAATCATTCCCAGATGGGAGGTGAAAAGAAAACGGAGAGCCAATTCATGCAATTAAAGTGGCTTTTATTCCACCTAGAGTGCAGGTGGGGTGAGATTCCTGACTAGGGAGAAATCCACGTGGGCTATGGCGGGCAGGGATTTAAAGGGTTGTGGTCGCCAGGATTGGTGGCATTCCTTTTTCCTGGGAGGGACATGAGTATGACCTTTCCTGGGTGGGCCATGGGGCCATGAACCTGACCCTGCATGGGCAGGGCAAGTTTATTTGGGCAGGTACCTGATTCTATCAATGGTAAAAGGTAATGATGCAATGCCTGGCCCAGGCACATGTTCACCTATGTGGGGAGGGTCCTGTGATAGAGTAAGCTGGGGAGGCAATTGCACTGTGCTGGGCAGACAAAGGCATCATTGTCAGAGGGTCACATTGTATTTAGAATAAGTATTGTTATGTTTACTAACGACTCAAAATTATTAATTAATAATAAAATTATTAATAATTAATAATACAATCATTAATTGTTTTTTAAATTTTACAATATGATTTAAACTAATTTTTTGATGGGAAATGTGGATATTTGACTTTCTAATGTGGTACACATGGCTCTTTCAGTTTCTACCCAGGCTGGGAAATAATTGCATAAATTTTTTATAATGCATGTTGAGATAATCATTGCCAAATCATTCTATTCTTATTTACCTTCTTGGCTCCATCTGTCTTTTCTTGCAGAGAATCCTGTTCATGTTAAAATAAATCATTTCTTGAGGCCCTAATTATGTACAAGAAGAAACACAGCTGTGACTTTGTCATGGTGAAGCTTTCATGTACAGTATTTCATTATAAGTGCACATTTACACAGTGGTAGCTGCCATATGGACAAATCATGGTCAGTAATTTTGGATTCTGGTATGGTTTCCACTGGCAAGGATAACTTTGTAGGTGACTTAGAATGTGTATCGATATTAATAGATAAATTTAGATTCACTTGGGAATGGTAAGGACTCTAGAATCCTGGGCTTACATCACTGGCTAGAAGTCACTGGGTGTCTTGAACTTGGTGTAGGAATGATTTGCCCATGAAGAAAGGTTTTAGGAGTGATTAAGATAATAAAAGAATAATAGTAAAGAATGAAGCAGAAAGAAATAAACCTTTATCCGGAGATAGAATATTTGGTATTTCCTTAAATAACCACATAAATAAATGTCTTAAAATTTCCCACAACTTAAATTCACTTAATTGAGACAGAAGCGATATAATTTTTCACTACTCTGAGCAAAATATCATCAAAAGCAATGTTTATTGTATTTTTAAAAAGTTAATATTTTAAAAAATAATTCAATAGTTATAAAACAATGACTTGAGTGGAAAGGCAAATAAATCAATTTCTTTCTTTCTTTCTTTCTTTTTTTTTTGGCATTCACTATTTACTCCCAAAGAGAAGTCCATTTGAACCTTTCTTACTTGTATGTACTGGAAAAAAAAAATAAGCCAAATTTTTCAGACAAATACATCAAGAAGTGAGAGGACTATTTGCAGCAGCTTTAAGAGAGGCCCAGTGACCCCCACACCGTTGCACTAAGGCTATTCTGTGTGACCAACAAGATGTGGCAGAGGTCATGAATGTGCCTTCTGACATCGGGTTCTAGAAGACACTGTGTTCAGCTTCTCCCCTTTCTCTCTCTCTCACATACACACACTTTTTCTCTTGTCACCCATTCTGGGGGAAGCCAGCTACTACGTCCCGAGTGAGCAGCTCCATGGAGAGGAGAAACTTCATATAAATCTTGATCAACATCATTTACGTTCCTGCTATATGATCCTTTATGATCCCTGCTTCTGGTTTCGAGTCTTGTTTATAAACTCAGTACAGTGAATTCTGTGATTCTAATTTTAGCTGTGACTTAAATACATAAATCCTGTTTGATTCCATGGACGAAACCCAAGAGGCATTTTTTCTATTTTCAGAAGAGGCTGATCTTTTCCTAAAGCAAACTGAAAGCAAAAGCCTTTTTAATTCTAGTTTATACTTTCCCCTCAAGTTTAATGAAATCATACAGATGTGACCTAAAACCTCATAAGGATTTGTGGATGTGGATAAAATGTGAGATTGTTGACTGATTCTGCCCTGGGAAAGGAAGGATGGTTTCTCTGAGATAAATCTTAATGATTGCATAGGATTTTCAAAGTGGAGGTGGGGTTGAGGCATCTCTGGCTAAATCTTAGGGATAGCTAAGGAGAACTAGAGACTCTGAACACTGAGGCTGCGGACAAAGATGAGCTGATTCACAGATTTAGAAAGATGAAGTAACTTGACGAGAGTCACATAGATCGTTGCAAAAAGTAGAAGCTTTTAGTTTGATATAGTTCCAAATGTTTATTTTTGTTTTTGTTGCCTGTGCTATTAATAGCCAAGAAATCATTGCTGAAACTAATAACATGAAGCTTTTTCCCTATATTTTCTTCTAATGGTTTTTAAGTTTCAGGTCCTATGTTTAAGATTTTAATGCATTTTGAGTTGATCTTGTGTATGATACTGTGTTTCCCCGAAAATAAGACACCGTCTTATGTTTATTTTTTCTTGAAAAGACACACTAGGGCTTATTTTCAGTGGATGTCTTCCTCTCTGTGCTGAAATGCATGGCGTGGCTATGCAGATATGCTGCACAGCCACACTCATCACTAGGTCTTATTATAGGGTTGGGCTTATATTTAACAAATGCATAGAAATCCTGCTAGGGCTTATTTTGGGGGTAGGTCTTATTTTCAGGGAAACATGGTAGTAGCTAAAACCTAATTTTTCATTCTGCCAAACCATTTCTGTTAATTTTTAAAAAGATTTTAACATGCTTTATTTGCTCAATAATGCCACACTTTACTTTTTTATTTATTAAATCATAACTTTGTACATTGATGCATTTATGGGGTTCAGGGTACTGTTTCAATATACAATGTGAAATGCTTGCATTGAACTAAGTAACACATCCATCACAATTACACTCATTTCTTATTAGTTATGAAATGTACCATTGCATCATGCACATTAGGTGAGGTCATCCCAAATACCCTCCCTCCTCCTAAATCCCCTTTCCCTTCCCCTCTCTCTCCTCTCCCTTTCTACTTTTTGGACTATAGTTATATTTTGCCATTCATATGAATGTGTAGGTAACTACATACAGATTTCATAGTAGTATTCAGTACATTGGATACTTTTTTCCCCTTCTTGAGATATTTTACTAAGAAGAATATGTTCCAGCTCCATCCAGGTAAACATAAAAGATGTGAAGGCCCCATCTTTTTTATGGCTGCATAGTATTTTATGATGTATGTATGCTACAATTTATTATTCCCTTCATGAGCTGATGGGCACTGGGGCTATTTCCATGTCTTGGCTATTATGCAGTAAACATTCTGGTAAAATTGTCTTTGTTGTAAAATAATTTTTGATCATCTAAGTATATACCTAGTAGAGGAATTGCAGGATCAAACGGTAGGTCTACTTCTAGTTCCTTGAGTGTTCTCCAAACTTTGTTCCAAAAAGGTCATATTAGCTTGCATTCCCACCAGCAGTGTAAAAGTGTTCCCTTCTCTCCGTATCCATGCCAACATCTGTAGTTTTGCAATAATGCCACACTGTAATGGACACTGGACAATATTGTAAGTCACTATTATAACCACTGGGATGATTAGTGATCTCTCCATCCCTTTGAGGTGACTTTGTCAACCAAGACAGACTCATTCTATTCTAACATATGTTGCTATATCTATCCACAAGCATCACAGGGAATAGCTCCACTAGCTGATACAGCATTACTGTATTTGTCATGAAAATCAGGTAGGGTTTCTGGTGGGTCTGCCTTGCCATTGTTTGATGAATTTTTCAAACTCAGAGACAACTAATTCTTTCTTGGTCAAGAGAAACATCCTGAAGGTGAAGATGGAATTGTAGCAACTCCAGCTGCCGGTATGGGGCAACTTTGTGTTAGGTTACCTGAACTGTTAATTTTTTGTTTGATAGTGTTTTTTTTTTTTGGTGTATGTGTATGTGTGTGTTGTGTGCATGGTGGTCAAAAACATATAGTGTGAAATCTACCCTCTAAATAGATTTTTAAGTGTAGAAGATTGTTAATTAAAAGCACAAATTTGTACAGCAGATCTCTAGAATTTTTTTATCTTATGTGAATGAAACTATTTATTTATTTATTTTTTGAGACAGAGTCTCATTTTGTCACCCTCAGTAGAGTGCTGTAGCATCCTAGCTCATAGCAACATCAACCTCTTGGACTCAAGCAATTCTCTTGCCTCAGCCTCCCATGTAGCTGGGACTACAGGTGCCTGCCACAATGCCCTGCTATTTTTAGAGATGAGATCTTGCTCTTGCTCAGGCTTGTCTCAAACTTGGCCTCCCAGAGTGCTAGGATTATGTTCATGAACCACCGCACCCAGCTCTCTACTTCTCTAATGAGCAGCAACTACCCATTTCACCTTCCCCAAGACCCTGGGAACCACCAGACCACCTTTGACTTCTACAAGTTTAACTACTTCAAACTTTTCAGAGAAGTGGAATCATATGTCTGGTTTATTTCACTTAGTATAACATCCTCAAAGTTCATCCATGTTGTTGTACATGGCAAGATTTTATTCTTTTTACATTTGAATACTATTCCATTGTATGCACATACCACATTTCCTTCACCTATTTATCTATTTATGTGAACATTTAGGTAGTTTCTACTTCTTGCTATTGTGAACAAAACTGCAATAAATGTAGGAGTTTATACATCTCTTTGAAATTCTAATTTGAATTATTTCAGATAAATACCCCCAAGAAGGATTGCTAGATAATATAGTAATTCTATTTTAATGTTTTTGAGAAACTTTCATACTGTTTTTCACGTTAGCTGGAGCATGTCATATGCCCACTACTAGTACACAGGGTTCTACTTCTTCTACATCCTTGCCAACATTGGTTATTTGCTATTTATTTATTTTTTTTAATGATGGCCAACCTAACAAGTGTAGGGATACCTTACTGTGGTTTCAACGTGTATTTTCCTGATTAGCAACAAGCATCTTTTCATATGCCTTTTGGTAATTTATATACCTTCTTTGAAGAAGTATCTATTTAAGTCATTTGTCTATTTTTTTAATAGTTTTTTTTTTAATTAAATCATAGCTGTGTACATTAAAGCAATCTTAGGGGTACAATGTACTAGTTTTATATACCATCTGAAATATTTTCATCAAACTGGTTAACATGGGCTTTACCGCATTTTCTTAGTTATTATGTTCAGACATTTATACTCTACACTTAGTAGATTTAACATGTACCCTTGTAAAATGCACTGTAGGTGTGGTCTCACCAATTACCCTCCCTCTACCCATCTTTGTCCATTTTTTAATAGGATTTTTTGTTATTTTGCTATTGAGTTGTAACAGTTCCTTATACATTTTAGATAGTAACCCCTTATTAAATATAGAGTTTTCAATTATTTTCTCCACACTGTAGGCTGACTTTCATTCTTTAATTGTTTCCTTTGCTGTATAGAAGCTTTTGGTTTGATATAGTTCCAAGTGTTTATTTTTGTTTTTGTTGCCTGTGCTGTTATAGCCAAGAAATCATTGCCAAGACCAATACCCTGAAGCTTTCTCTCTCTGTTTTCTTCTTATGGTTTTTTGGTTTCAGGTCCTATGTTTCAGATTTTAATCCAATTTGAGTTGATTTTTGTGTGTGACATAAAGATCCAATTTCATTCTTTTCATGTGGATCTTCAGTTTTCCCAGCACCATTTGTTGAAGAGACAAATATTTCCCCATTGTATATTCTTTCTTTTTTTTTCTTTTTTTGAGACAGGGACTCACTATGTCACCCTGGGTAGAGTGCCAGTGGCATCACAGTAACCTCAAACTCTTGGGCTTAAGCAATTCTCTTGCCTCAGCCTCCCATGTAGTTGGAATTACAGGTGCCCACCACAATGCCTGGCTATTTTTTTTTATTACAGTTGTCATTGTTGTTTAGCTGGCCTGGCCTGAATTCAAACCCACCAGCCTTGGTGTGTGTGGCCAGCGCCCTACCCACTGAGCTACAGGTGCCACCAATGTCAAATATTTTTACAAGTCAAAACTACAATACATATTCTCTGTGCAGAGTCTATTCATTCTGTTCTGTACAGAAAATGAATTTATCCAATAAAAAGTTAGCACTATCAAAGGTTTTAACATATTCCAAAGTATAATTATACGACTAAAACAAAATGTTACACACCATTCAAGTTGCCATTGAAGGATTTGTTC
The DNA here is from genome assembly GCA_963574575.1 of Galagoides demidoff. Lineage (NCBI taxonomy): Eukaryota > Metazoa > Chordata > Mammalia > Primates > Galagidae > Galagoides > Galagoides demidoff. The sequence continues at coordinate 11,152 of CAUYQV010002356.1, read as the reverse complement.
AGTTCCTCTTTTGATTCTATGAATAAATTTCAAACTATTTTATTGCATGTTTTGTTTTCAAGGGCTGCAAATTACTATAAACTTCAAAAGCTAAAATTCGTAGTGTTCTATCCAATTGATAATTAAAGATTTATAATTGATGGAAACAGCAACCAAAATTTAGAGGTTTACAAAAATGTTTAATACCATTGCAGGACAAATAAATATTTTTCAAGTATTTCTAAAATGTGGTTGATAGCCGATAAGAAGAAAGTGTATATTGCTATCCTGAAGTGGTTTTGGTATTCAGCATAAACTTTGTCTCAAAAATATTACTGTTCAGTCGGTATGTATAAAATATATAAATATTTTTAAGTTTTGACAATTATAGTTTCTACTTCAATTGTTAGAATATAGCAGGCTGTTTGCATGCTGCATTTATTATAACTAATTACTATCAGTGTTTTGATTATTGAGAGGACTTACAGGACTCCACTGTTGCCTTTATGTTACAGCTTTATTATAGGGTTAGCAAACAGCAGCAGCAGGAGAAGGGTCTGAAGCAATGTCAGGGTCAGGTTTCTTTGTCTTCACATTGCTGGATCACACAGGATGCTCTTTCTCTTCAGCTTTTGAATGATCACCAGTGGACGCGTGAAACTTTGAGTGTCAGGAAGCCTGATGTCTGCTTGAGTGAGGGTGTTTTATAGTAACCTAATTATATAAACACATTTCTGTTATGCAATCAACTATAACCATCAAATCCCTGTGTCCCAACAAAACCCAACACAAATCATGATCAAATAAATTGCTAAGTCAAATTATTATGGTCAATCATTGCTGACAGGTGCCTTTGAAATAGCTCCTGGACCCATGGCTTCAGAACACAATTCGTCTTCAGTAAAAATATGTGTGGTGTTGGCCAAAGGACTGCATCTTACTTCAGGCAACTCTGGACTTAAGAATGTGGTCAATCCAGACTGGCTGAAATGAACCCAGGCAGTGTAATCCAACTCTTTGATTATAAATCAAGAACTTTTTATAATAAGCTGCTCTTTATCCTGATCAGTTGAGTTATTTCTTTTATTCCAGTGACATAATAGGAAAATCAATAATATTCAAATGATTATTTTCTTAACTCTGATGTGGGCATCTGTATAAAAAGACAGCTCAACTATCTTACAATTTTTTCATGTTTCCTCCTGTTTTTATATCAGCTTCATAGTTCTCTTTTGTAATTTGGACTCAATAAATTTTGTGCTGATTGACTTAAAAACATAATTAACTGATTGCTAATTAAATCTAACTCTTCTTCCGGATCATCCTCTTCCCCTGAGACTGGTTATTGAGGAGGTTTGAACTCCTCAGGCACATTTGATCATCTGCATCTGTATTAGTGTAGGTCTTATCGACAGCTATCAAATTGACCTCACCAATAATTTGCAGTATGATTACAGATATCAAAGATAATGGCTATAAAATGGGTCATAAATTAAGACTGTAGTATTCATTGTCCCTTCCTAGCAGATAAGATCCTTTCTGATACAAAATATTACTTTGTACTGGAGTATAAACTAAAGACCATTATCTGGTAATGTGGAATTTCAAGTGTTCTGGGGACATTATCAGATCCCCTCCTTCATCTTATTGCACTGAATTTAGATGGATTCCCAAAGGAAGGTGTGTATGTGTGTGTGGGGGGGGTTCCCAAAGGAAGGTCTTTTAAGGTAGACCATCATATTCCTATTAAGAGTGTGTGAGTAAAATTCATCTCCTCTCCCCACAAACTATACTATTGTGTCTATTTTGGTCTATTCATAGTGGCAATTAGCATTGTAAATTAATCTCCATTTAGAAACTCTCACAAATTAAGGGACTAGATGTTTTCCATAAATGGATTTCCTATAACTTGGTGGTTAGTGTGCCAGGTACATGCGCCTGGGCTATTTCTGGTTACGTTTGAAATAATATATCAAAAAGCCCTGAGTGTGTCAGAGTACAAGTTCTTTGCCACTATTGTGTTCCAGCATGTTGTCTTAAAGTTTCGTCCATTTGATAGCCCCATTTTTATACCATGGAGCTTGCTATCCTTTGCTTTGTCCCTGGAATTGGAAATCCTTCAGACATCTCGTTCATTAATAACAAATTTTAGGCCAGGTGCGGTGGCTCACACCTATAATCCTGTCACTCTGGGAAACTGAGGTGGAAGGCTTGCTTGAGCTCAGGAGTTGGAGACCAGCCTGAGCAAGAGTTATATCTTATCTCCACTAAAAACAGAAAAATTAGCTGGATATTATGAGTGGCTCCTATAGTTTCAACTACTTGGGAGGCTGAGGGAGGAGGATTGCTTGAACCCAGGAGTTTGAGGTTGCTGTAACATAGGCTGACAGCATGGCGTTCTAGCCTGAGGCAACAGAGTGAAACTCTGTCTCAATTAAAAAGAAAAAGAAAAAAATTCCATGTGTTCTAATAGTCCTAAGCGAGGCCCATTTCCCCCCAAACTCTCTTTGATCTGGAGGCCAGTTTTTAAAACCCATTATGTACACTGTTACCACTGTGTGCTTATTGCCTGGGTATAATTGTGACGTATATTTTGTTTGCAAAAGTCGTGTATTCCTGAGGATATATGCAGCACCTACTCCTAAATATGCCTTTGTTTGGGTGTGCTATGGGCAACTTCTCCAAATTTCACATGTTTTGGAATCCAGATTGATCACAATAACCCATATATTCTTTTATTTTTTCTTTAAAGATTTCAATCCATAAAAAAATAGGGTCAGGCGCTGTTCTGACACGTAACACTCTGACATGCCGGGCAAACAGCAGATAGTTTTTAACTTTACAATCTGGGACTTTTCTCAACACTTCACTATCAAGTTTATGGTTTCAAATGAATCTCAACTCCATTATTTAACAGAATATTGAAGAGTTCATCCAGAGGAAACATTTCTGTAGATAACATTCCAGTATGGGTCCCTGACAGTAAAGGCAACTTTTAAAACGAGAGCCAAAGGACAGAGACGCGTTATTGGTGTTCCATCACACAGGTTTGCATTGCTTCATGGAGCACTGAAGGGTATGTCTTAGCCACCGCCATAACTTTGGTGCTCCTGTCTGCTGTCTCCTGGGACAACACTTTGTTCTAGTAATGGTAGAGGTTTTGGTAAAGTACTTCACCCTTATACACACCTGAGTGTAAGCTTGAGAGAGAAAATTATTCACACTAAGACTGTCTCAAGGCACCACCAAAGTTAGGCTTGATTTTCTGTCTTGAAGAATCCTAAGACTTTCAGCCGTAGCCATTATTTCACCTTCTTTCCATTTATCACTTAGTTCAAATAATCCAAACTCTCCTTTCTGTAAATCAGTAACTCAGATTCACCCACAAAGTGGGCCCATGTTTCTGGAATATCAAACACCTCAGTAATTTTGGTTTTCCAAATTTAGCATCTGATTTGAGGAAAGGAACTTTTTTGTTTGTTTGTTTTCTGTTTTTTTTGAGATAGAGTCTCAAGCTGTCACCCTGGGTAGAGTGTCATGGAATCACAGCTCACGGCAACCTCAAACTCTTGGGCTTAAGTGATTTTCTTACCTCAGCCTCCCAAGTAGCTGGGACTACAGGAACCTGCCACAACACCTGGCTATATTTTTTGTTGCAGTTGTCATTGTTGTTTTAGCTGGGTTTGAACCCACCAGCCTCAGTGTATATGGCCAGCACCCTACCCACTGAGCTGTGGGCAGTGCCAAAATGAACATTTTTCTAAGAGGAGATTGGTCATTTGATTAAGTCCAGAACACAGGTACCTAAGAACTATGAGTGACTGTGGTTTCACTGCCTATCAGTCAGAATACCAGTGCGTTGACTTAAAAGAAGCATAGCAAAACAATGTAATTATAAATGACTGCAGCTCTTTTTAATTGGAAGAAATTTTCTTTTCTTTTTCCCTCCCCCTTTCCTATTACTTATACTTTAAGGCCTTAAACCTATTGAATACCTTTAAAACAAAAACAAAAACAGAACACTGCTACCTTCAAGTTATTTCACTTTACTTTCCCAAGTTTTGGCAGACCTTCCAAACCTTCATGGCAGTACATTGTACACAAACTTCCAGTGTCTATACTGAAGATGGATATCCAGCCAAGTCTACCAAGCTCTCACCCGCATGTAAGAAAAATATCACAACTTCTAGCAACAACCTACAGAGAGTTCCCAAACTCACTCTGGCAGATAATAACTAGAATAAACAGGCCTTAGCTTCTAGCTTCTGAGTGAAATTCTGACATGACTCATAGAATTAGCTTTTTTTTTTTTTTGGTTTTTAATTTTTGGAAAATATAGACATCTTAGGCAGATAAATAGCTATATGAAAGACTGAAAATGAATTTAATCTGCTCTGTTGCCAAACAAAAACAAACCCCCCCAAATCCCACAAAAATAATGGTGCATTTCTATCAAATAAAATGCCTTCCGATCCCAGGGATTCTCCTGGAACAAGCAGATTTCAGTGGACTGTCCAGAACTGCCAAAAATGTAATTTTAAAAAATGTAATAAAAAATAATCTCCATGTAGAATGAGCGCATAGCAAAGTTTTATTTAACTTATAATGAAGGAACCAGACAGTTGAAAAGAATATAAGAGAAACTTATGTATGTATAGTCAGCGGGAAAAAAAAAAAGCAAGAGAATGGGAGATACAAAATTGGTTAAAGACTTACAGGGCATCAAAAGCACAGTAGACCTTCTTTAAGTTGACCATTTAAAGGACTGTAACAAACTGGTCAACAAAATTAGGTCAACTTAAAGAGGTGGTCAGTGGTCAACTATGGAGGTCGTACTGTATAACTTTAGGGTTTATTTTCTCTACTAGATGACAAAAATAATGGTGTATTTCTAGCAGATAAAAATAGTTTTATCTATAATTTTGTATAAATTAACATCTGACCTTAGAGCATTATGATAGGTTTGGGTCCTCGTAAGTAGTAAGTTGATAGGGCTCAGAAAACAGTACCCCGAATGAAGGCCTCAAAAGCAAAGCTTTCCCTCCAACCTCCTCCCATCCTCCTGCTTCTCAGTCCCAGTCTTCCCTGAGGTTAGTCATAGAAACTGGGATTCCTCTTTCCCAAGATGGGTCATAAAAGTTAGAGTCCCTTTTCCGAAAGTCAGCCATAAGACCTAAAATTCTGTGTAGCAACTGGCTGGAAAGAAATCATCTGACCTGCTTTGTTTGACCGTAAGTCATAAGACCCCCTTTCTCAAGAAGGCCTGCCCCATGCCCAGAAGGGGGGAACGCCTGCTCAGAGGGGCTGGGGAGAATCTAGATAGACGCGCCTTCCTGGGTTTTCTCGCTCAGTCTATTAGCATTAGATCATAGCTTTTTTGTCTGAACATACTTCTACATGGCTGTCTATAGTTTATTGAATCCAAGCATAAAAATGGACACTGTCCCTGTATCTGAAAGCTCCTATGTTTACAAGTCAAAATAAATTTTTATGCTTTTTCTTCTATTAGTCAGTCTGTCAGTGATTTTTCAGCACATCTTTATGGAGCTAAAGGCCTTGGTTCCTGTACTTTGGTGTGGTTGGAAGGATCACCAAAGCTGCTGTGTTCTCCCAGAGAGCCATAGAACCTAGGACCCCGATCTGTCACCAAAAAAGAGTAAAAATTTCTTACCAGTCGGACCCCTGACCTTTCTCTCTCTACTATCCACGAGAGCAGACAGTAAAGATCACTGTTTGTTTCCTTGGCAAGTTTTTGATTGTTAAGATAAAAAGGATTTGTGTGACTAGTCTTGGGTTGTAGTGACTCTGGTGTATCTTTTCATACTTTTACTTTAAAAATTCAAAAGCCAGAAATACCAACTGTTTGTTCTGGCTAAAATCTGTTCCCGTTTAGCTTTACTCCTCCCTATTCCCCCTTCCTTTTTGTCGTCTTTAGTGCCACATGAAAAACCTGAAAGGACACTTCTTATGACTCAGACCCCTTGAGAAACTTAGAAAAAGGTGCTACTCACCCTGTGTTTTGGTCTTCTGCTTTCCTTGTCTAGTCTAAAGAGTTAGGGACGAATTCCTCTCAGGTAAATAAAATACTGTCTTTTATGTCCTGTTACCTCCTTGGTTGGGGGGGTGCTATAAATTACTTTGTATTATGAGAATATTTGACTTTGGTGTGTGTAATGGCTAGGCACAGTAGAACCTCTATAGTTGATCCTCTCCGTATGTCGATCACCTTCTTAAGTTGACCTGTGTAGGTATCTACAGTAGGCCTAGTTTCTTATGTTGGCCACCTCTCTGTGTTGACCAGTTTGTTATAGTGCCTTGGGGCGTCAACTTACAGAAATTCTACTGTACTTACAGAGGGGTTCTCATTTTTTTGCACACTAGGTAAGAAAGGGTATGCTTTAAACACATCTGTGTAATGAAGTGTACTGTAAAAACATTGCCTGCCTCAGTTCCACGGCATCTCTCTTTTGGGGACCTGAAATGAATTTGGTGGTCCAGTTAGGAATTAGACTAAATTAAAAGACCACCTAACTAGCTACGTTGGTTTCCAAGTGAGACATTCCGACATTTAACTGGCTATTATTTTAGTGAGATTTCTGAATTTCCTCTAATCTCATTTGTATGTCTCCTTGTAAGATCCTGTGATAAAGTCCTAGGATTTTGTGTTACTTTCATATCCATTTTTCATCTCTCTCTGACATAACCAAACCTCTTCTTTCAAAAAGTTTAAATTCCTTTTTGTGCTTTGAGATGTAAATTTGCTCCTGGTTTCTCTAAAACTCAACAAAGGGCTTCTCTAAGTAAAACTTTAATCTTTTCTCTTCACAAAAACATAGTTTGATCCAATTGTCATTTTAAACTCATGAGTTTTACTTGACTTATAGCTAAAATTCTAAAATCAAAACTATACAATCTTTCTGTGTACATGCATATATGTTGTGTCTGCATACGTGTACGTGTCTATTCATACGTTTATATGTACATATGTTGTCTATACTTGGCATTAAATTAACTTAAACATGAGTACTCACAAATTAAATAACTAGCCCACATGCTTTCTTTTCTTTTCTTTTTTTTGAGACAGAGTCTCACTCAGTCACCCTGGGTAGAGTGCCATGGCATCATAGTTCACAGGGACCTCAAACTCTTGAGCTTGAGCAATTCTCTTGCCTCAGCCTCCAGAGGAGCTGGACTCCAGGCCTGCACCACCATGTCCAGCTCATTTTACTATTTTTAGTAAAAACAGGGTCTTGCTCTTGTTCAGGCTGGTTTCGAATTCCTGAGCTAAGTGATCCACCCTCCTCGGCTTTCTAGAGTGCTAGGATTATAGGCTGGAGCCACTTTGCCTGACCCCAGATGCTTTTCAAGTACAGGTGACTTTAATACTTTTTGATAAATAAAGATTTAAAAGTATTGGTAAAGTAAAAAAGTCTTTCAAATTTAAGTCAGACATTTTTTCCTCAGCATCCAGGTCGGGTAAGTTATACTGCCTCAGTTAAATGGTTTAAGCTGAGAGAATTGTTTTTGTGATACTTTTGATTCTTGCTTAACTTGAGCTTATGGCTTTAGATTTAAAACTTTGGAACATGCTGAAGTCTAGGGACACCTGGTCATCCTCCCTGACCCAGCTATGCCTCTTGGCAACATTAAAGAATAAATTAGGTTCTCTATTTTTTGTCCTGCATTCTGTATCTGGTACATTAAAGTTATTTACCTCCAAGGCTTTTTACTGAAAAATAAGGTTTACTAAGAGTTAACATTATAATTAAATACATACATAATATGTAATTAATTAAATATAGTTAAAACCATAAGATATAAGAGAAACCGTTCTACGTAAAAAGTATGTAAGAAAATTAGGATGTGATTTTTTGAAGGGAAAAGGGGGTTATAAGAAGACAAAAATGTGGTGTTTACTAAAGAAAGCAATTTTTCCTAGTTTAGGAGTCTTAGGCATTGTTTTAAATTAAGAAAAAAGATAAAACTAAACATATATAAAAATTACAGAAAAAATACAATGACCGTATTATAAGAGGTTATAAAAGGTTCATAGAAATCTAACTTTGTGGTCAAACTGATTAAGATTGGGTAGATTTATTTATAAGGTTTTACTAAAATTACCTTTAACATTAACGATTCATTAATGGTAAGGTAAAATTTAATTTTCTTTTTTGATCAAGATTGTCATGTAACCTGGACACCTTGAGCACATTTTCTCAGGACCTCTTGAGACATGTTCTCTGGGTTGTAGTCACTCATGTTTGGCTCAGAATAAACATCTTTAAACTATTTTACAGAGTTTGTCTTTTGTTTTGTTTTTCTATTAATAAGTTTAATTCCTCTTTGCCTCCTTATCTGCATTTTCCATCAGGGACAGGGGTGGTGGTATTCTGAACAATTAAAAAACACGCTAAGGTGCTGTATTTTAGTTTCTATAGACAACCAAAACACCTCCTGACTCTGCTTCACTTCAAGGCCACTGTGCCCATCGTGTTGCCAATTTACTTATCAAGGCTAGCCAAGTGCCAAGAACTTCCCATGACAGGGCTCAAAATACAACTTTATTTTCATGCTTCAGGGAACCAGCAATTCTGTAAAAGAAATCTCTGGGTCTGTCTCAACTCTGGTTTCTCTGGGTAGCATCAAGGGAGAATGGAACTGAGAGATAGGAGGACAGGAGAAGTTCAGAGAAAAAACTTTCACTTCTGAAGCCTTCATTTTGAGGTACTATTTTCTGAGCCCAATACTTAAAAGTTTGGGATAATTTTTCTCAAGGCCAGAATAGCCTGGACCTTTCCACTGTCATAAAGTTGGGGAAAATCTATACTGATTGTAAGGAACTTGTACACCATTGGATGTGACCAAGTATCTCTAATTTTATATAAAATTATTATTTTTATTTTATTATTATTCAACATTTTTTAAGGGCCAAGATGGTGTTTCAGAAGCAGACTGCATGATGTTGTTGTCATGGAGAGATTGAAAGTGATAAATATATATGTGTGTGTGTATGAATGTGTATATATGTATTTAGATAATTTCACCTTTGGGTTGATCAGCTAAGGGAGAGTGATGGTAATCAACAGAGAAGAGGTGGAAGGGAAGTGAAGAAGGGAGAAGTGAGCTGACCTGCTTTGTAGGCCTGGAGGTACCGGGGGAAGGTGCATTTGCCTGTGGGGAAGAGACAGAGGAGAGAACCCTGGAGCTCCATGCTTCCCCCCCAAGGACACTGCAACTGGAAAGGCAGGAGGATCCCTCCATGGCTGCAGCTTCTACGCAGATGCAGAGACCTGACTGGAGGCTGTGAAGCAGCATTGCTCAGAATAGAAGGTACCACTGGCTGGTGAGCCCCAGGGACTTTGGCTGGCATCATTGTGACTTTCTAGTCCTGGAGGGCTTTTTCTACCCAGGGATCAAATCCAGAACAGCTACCTCCCTCTTGACCCTACCAGGTGGGGAGAGAGCAGGACATCTTGACACTCACACGTGCCCCAGAGGGAGATGCCAAGCATCCCCCACCATCACCACTGGGAGACCGGGACTGGGCAGAGCAGACTACAGACTGGGAAGTGTTGCTATGGTCTGGGTGATCTTACTTAGTCATATCTTCTTCCAAACCAGGGGGAGCACATACTGGTAGCCTTCAGTACCTGCTGCCCACTGTTGGGGCTGCTGGACCACCACTGCCAATGCCTGACAGGCCCCAAGTGGAACCAAAGGCTATACAATCTCCACCTTTGGACCTAGGCAGCCCACCTGCTAGGGACCTGCAGTGTCTCAAGCAGGTGCCCCACTGCAGAGGCCTATTCTGTGCTGCTGTAGGAACACCCTGTCCCAGCTGCATGCCTGTCTTTGTGGGCTGCCCCAGCCCACACATGTGTTCATTATGCCCTCTGGGTTTGCTCCATCTGATACATGCACCCCATCCCGTTGGCTGACATCACCTTGCATGTAGCCTTGCATTACAGGCCACAGTGGCTCTGCAACAGCCATGGGGGAAGGGAGGGGAAGGTACAGCGGAAAAGCAGTGTTAAAAGGGGTTCATAGGGCAGCCACCTCTCTCTTGCCTGGTTAAGCTTCCAGAATAGGACTCAAGCACATAATCCAGGTATCCTTCTCTCTTAACTGAACATGAGAGGTCCCAGCAGAGAAGAATAAGTGTATCATATCTACTATCTGTTTTGAGTTAAGAGAAGAGGCCCCAAATGAGAAGGAACCATGATAAGAACTCTGGTAACATGAAAAGATAGGTTGTCTTGACACCCTCAAAGGATCATAATGGCTGTCCAGTACTGAACTTCAACCAAAAAGAAATTGTTGAAATGACAGATGTAGATGGAATTCAGATTATGGGTCACAAGTAACATGAATGGGATTGAGGCTAATACTGAGAACTAACATAAAGAAATCTATTCATAAAGATGGCCACTGCATGGTCACAATGAAGGAACTTGGAACTGTCATGAGGTCTCTGGGTCAGAACCCAACAGAAGCTGAATTGCAGGATATGATTGACAAAGTGGCTGCTGATGGTAATGGCACCATTGACTTCACAGAATTTTTGACTAAAATTGCTAGAAAAATGGAAGATACAGATAGCGAAGAAGAAATCTGTGAGGCATTCCGAGTCTTTGACAAGGATGGCAATGGTTATGTCAGTGCAGCAGAATCATGTCAGAGAAACTTAGGAGAAAAACTAACAGATGAAGAAGCAGATGAAATGATCAGAGAAGCAGATCAATGGAGATGGACAAGTCAGCTATGAAGAATTTGTACAGAGATGACTGCAAAATGAAGACCTACCTTCAACTCCTTTATTCCCCTCTCTAGAAGAATCAAATTGAATCTTCTACTTAACCTCTTGCAAAAAAAGAAAAAAGTTCATTTATCCATTTCCTTCCTTCCTTCCTTCCCTCCCTCCCTCCATCCCTCCCTCCCTCCCCCCTCCCTCCCTCCCTCCCTCCCTTCCTCCCTTCCTCCCTTCGTCTCTTCCTTCCTTCCTTCCTTCCTTCCTTCCTTCCTTCCTTCCTTCCTTCCTTCCTTCCTTCCTTCTTTCCTTCCTTTCTTTCTTTCTTTCTTTCTTTCTTTCTTTCTTTCTTTCTTTCTTTCTTTCTTTCTTTCTTTCTTTCTTTCTTTCTTTCTTTCTTTCTTTCTTTCTTTCAGATAGTATCTC
>CAUYQV010002352.1:0-16164 GCA_963574575.1 Galagoides demidoff | reverse complement strand
AGAGTGTTTACTAACAATAGAAATCCATTTCTCACAGTTTTGGAGGCTGGGAAGTCCAGCATTCCGTGTCTCGGAAGGCCCTTCTTGCTCTGTCCTCACCTGGTGAAGGGATAGAAGAGCAAACAAAGGACTAAGCTTGGTTACCCCAGACCCTTTATAAAACACTAATCCAATTTCGAGGACAGAATCCTTATGACTTAAAAGGCCCCACTTCTTAATACCACCACAGTGGGGATTAAGTTTCAACATGATTTTTGAAAACATGATTTTGGACACATCGATACCATAGCAACTACTAATCTACTTCCTGTCCCTGTGGAATTGCCTGTTCTAGATGTTTCATATAAATTGGATTATGTAATATGCACCCATTTGTGCATAATGCTTTTGAGGTTTACCCATGCTGCCGCATGTATCAATACTTCATTCATTTTCACGTCTGAATATTATTCCATTGTATGGATATATCACATTGTGCTTATCTATTCACCAATTAACAGAGCAATAACATTTTGCAGTTGAGAATATTGCAACTTAGAACATTTAAGAAAACTCACCAGAAATCACACAATTAATAAGAATCAGGATAAGGATCTGTAGTAAGGCTTTTATTAAAACCAAAATTCACATTCTTAATCATTTTGCCTTATTGTATCCAATTTTGAAAATCAATTGGCTCATAATGAGAAATAAAAGAACTATACCTCCATGCTTTTTGATTATTTTTCTATTTTTCCCCCTTTCTTAATGGTTTAGAGATATTTTTAACATAAATATGATTTCAATATTAAATTTTTGTTGATGGTGTGTATTGTAAGTATTCCCTCTCAGACTTATAACCTGTGTTTTCACTGTACTGAACATGTCTTTTGATGAATAAAATTACCCAATTTTAAAATGGTGAAATTTTTCACTGTCTTGTATACAGTTTTTGCATCTTTTTTTGGAAATCCCCCCACACACCAAGACCTAAAACATATTCACTTAAATATTCTAACATGAGCATAAATTTTCATTCTTCATATTTAGCTTCTCTATCTGAGGTTGATTTTTGAATGCAAAATGTGAAAAAGTTCTAATTTAACTTCATCTTTTTCCAAACATTTATTCATCCACACATTTCATAGAAGAGGAAATACCCATGGCCAATAAATATTTGAAATGAAATTCAATGTCACTAACAATGGAGGAAATGAAAATCAAGAACACAATGTGATAGCATGTTATATTCTTTCAAACAGCAAAAAATATTGAAGTTTGACAGTATCAAGTATTTAGGAGAATGTGGTTCTACAGAATCTCTTTTACATTAATGAATGCAAAGAGTTAAAACGAACTGGAAAACAATTTGTTATTTGTCTTGGTCTATTTGGGCTTCTATGACAAAACACCCTGTAGCTTATAAACAACAGAAAATTATTTCATATAGTTCTAGAGGCTGGGAAGTCCCAGATCAAGATGTTGGCAGGTTCCTTGTCTGGTGAGGGCTCATTTCCTCGTTCATAGATGGAACCTTCTTGTTGTGAAGAGTGAAGGAGCTAGCTAGCTCTTAGCGTCTGTTTATAAGGGCCCTAATCCCAATCATAAGGGTGCTACCCTTATGACCTAATCACCTCCCAGAGGCCCCGCCTCCTATAATCATCACTTTGGGGTTTAGGATTTCAACATATGAATTTGGGTGGGACACAAACTTTCAGACCATAGCAATATTATAAAGTGGAACACTCATACCCTTTTTTCATATTAACAAAACAAGAGTGCCTGTTAGGATACAGGTGAATAAACATCAGTATATTCACATAATGAAGTTTCATATAGCAGTCAAAATACATAAACCTCAGTGACACACAATAAGATGAATGAATCTTGGCAATAATAATAAGTGAAAAAAAGTAAATCATAGAAGATAACAATTTGATGCTCATCTTTCTAACATTTAAAATAATTTTAATTAAAAAAAAATGAATGATAAAAACCAGTTCAGGATGGAAGTTACCTTGAGTTGGGGGAGGCACCAAAAAGTCATGAGTACATTACTGCCTTGGTTCTGGTTGTTTTTCTTTTCTTTTTTTTTCAAACTGAGTGGTACATCAATGAATGCTATGACATTATTAAACAAACGAACCAACCAAGAAATAAAAGAGGCCATACATTAACCAATGTTAACAGTATCTTAAAGCAGATATTTATTAAGATAATTAATTATTTTATAAAAATTAAATAATTAATTATTATTAAGATAATAATTATTAAGATAATTAATTTAACTCTGAGAAGTGATGGTCCAATTCAAAAACTGATGGTCTTATTGCTAATAAGTAACCATGCTTAAAAAGACATGAGTGTGACAGAAACCATTCTCTGCTGGGACTATTCCTAAGAATAATGGTCAGAAAAATCTCAGATTATAGTAGAATAATCCCATAAAGACCTAGGCTCTCATTTGAAATCCCAGTAGCAGAAGGACGAATTTTCATTACAAGGGGAAGATGAAAGTGACATGATCAAAGTGTTACCTTTAGCTTGATTATTTGTGGGGACTCATTCCAATTACTTCACACAGCACTTGGCTGACTTCAAGGGAGGATTCAGGGAACAGGTGGCAAAAGCAAAAATGCCCAGGACGTAGAGCCCCTGAGCTCCCCACTAGGAGACTGTTTCACAGGGACAGGATACTTTATTGTGGCACTACTATAAACTGAGTTGTGCCTCCCCCACCCCAACTCATATGCTGAAGTGTCAGTGTGACTGTATTTGAAGATAGGACCTTTATAGAGGAAATTAACGTTAAATGAGGATGTGAGGTTGGGCTTTAATCCTTGAGAACTAGCATCCTTCTAAGAAGAGAAACACACCAGAGCATGCAGGTTCTATCTGTCTTTCTGTCTCTCTCTCCCCCTGCCACCCCTCCCTACCCCTTTTTACCACAGAGGAAAGGCCAGGTGAGAAAGCAGGTGTCTGCAAACTAGGAAGAGATCACTCACCAGGAAACTAATCAGCCAGCATCCTGACTGGCCCTTGCAGCTGCCAGAACTCTGAGAACATAAATTTCTGTGGCTAAACCACCTCCTCTACAGTATTTTGTTATGACAGCCCACGCTGACCGATACAGGCACCTGGGCAAGAGTAGCACTGTTGGTTTACTGGAGACATTAGTCTATTCCCAATTCCTACACACACAAATTATCTGAGTAGGAATATTTTTTTCAATTATCAAAACCCAACCATGGTCCTTCTCTGGGCTGATAAGGTGCTCAGTGTTGTACAGAGCAGAAATGACTTTGAGCTGAGAAGACAGCAAAGGACTGGTCTCAGCCTGGGGAAGGCACGTGTGACCTCCCAGATGTGCCTACAGTCCCTTTCACTTCAGGTCACTGCTAAACCAGCAGCCTTATTTTTAGTATTCTCTCACTCTCCTTTGTGGTTTTACCACATGGACATGTATTCTGAACAAACACTTTTACTTGATTATTTTTAGACTAGACGAATTTATTTTATCTTCTCACTCCCCCTGGCAGATCCAGGCTCTCAAAGGGCACATATTTTTGCATGTTTTGTTTACTGGTATATTCTTGGTGTTTAAGAACAGCCCTTGGCACACAGCAGGTGCTTTCAAATGGTCATTGAACACATGAATGACCTGATGCAAGTGAGTGGAAGTGGTTCCAGAGGCCTCCCTCTTTTCTCACAGAGGCCCAGCTGAAGATCTGTCAAACTTCAGCATCTGTGGGAAAGGAATTCCTTAGGTCATAGTAGCCTGGCCCCTCGTGCTGCTTGTACTCAGGGATTCACCCTGTTAACCAACAGAGAATTCTTTCTTGGCTATACATATTTGGCTATACATATGTGCTTTTGTTTTTTATTTATTGCCATGTCATCAAAGCAGGTGTCACTACTGTCACATCACCAGTCCCATAGTGGGATCACACAGCACCTTATAGGGGTACCTCTTACTATGTCTAAGTTCATTGACGCTAAAACCTTTACATCTACATCCCATTGTTATGTCTACATAACCTAAAACCTTTACATCTACATCCCATTGTTATGTCTTTCCTAAGACAGAGTCAACCCCTATTCCTGTACCAATGGCCTCCTGACATGCTCAAGTTCATTGCCTAATTCCCAGTATTGGTGGTCCAGGGGCCTCAGGTAGGAGACCTTCCCAAACTGCCTTCTAAAGCTGAACTGAGTACATAGGAGGAGAAAGAAGGAAACAAGCTCATCTGACCATTGGTCTCTCTCACCTATATGAAGAGAAAATGAGATGACAGAGCTGAATTCTGGGACTTTCTTGGGAGCCCCCCGCACTGTTCTTCATGGCTCCACGGCTCCCTACTTCCTGCCGCTGCTCAGCTCTTCTTTCTGGCCTTGGATTCAGAGTAAGAAGCCTCTGCTGTGAAATGTCAGCCTTGCACTCCTTCCTCACATGGTCCCACTTCTTCCCTGGCTTTGTCTTGGTTGTGCCCTTTTGATGCCACAGACCATGAAGTCCAGTTCCTTAGAATATAAAGCTCTTAATGTAAAATTGGCATCAAGCATCCTGTCCTCAACCTCACTGTTTCCAGAACTGCCATCTGCAGACTTCCGTGAAATTTTGTTCAATATTTCATCACCCAGACCTAAGAAAGAGTAACTTCCATCCAGCAAAACTCTTCTGGATAAAGATGAACTGGGAAATATGAGGATGAATTTTTTGGTCCCAGACACAGTCATCTTTTCCTTTTCACAATACTCTAATCTCCCACAGATTTCATACAGCCCATAATAAAAATGTTACCAACCACGGGCTTTTTTTATGTGTTTTGGGGGAGTTTCAGAGATGAGGAGAATTTATAACACCTACTCTTAGAAGCAGAAGAGTTCATTTGAACACATCCAGCTAATTGCACCTTTGTGAGAAGGGTAGCAGCTTGCTTCTGGGTTGCCGTTGTTATTCATTCCTAGGAGGGCACTAGCATTTAAAAAGGTTCTCTAATGCCTGAGCCAACTTTCTCTCTCCTCCTATATTGAATGAAGTTACTAAGCTATATTTATAATTGCATCATCACTTTCTAAGCAACACTCTGAGCAGCTATAAACAGAAAATTAGGGAAAGTCGAACCCACACAACTTGTAGGAAAATTGGATTAAGCATTGGTCTGTAATCAAAAGCGATCCTGGTGAAAATTAATTAAAGAGAAACTTTCTGTTGCCTGTGGCATTAGGCTACTGCTCAGAGTACAAATGTTCCAGATAATAACATTTGGTTCCCAAAGTGAGAAGGGAATTCATGAATTATCTCTCTACAGAAATTATTGCTTACAGACTGGGAGAAATTCCACACTTTCTAGTTTGCCTGTGAAAATGCAACTTGCACAGATGCAACCCAAATGTCCAAGGTGAGAATTCTCTTTTGACCAGAGTGACCACTCATCCTCACTTTAGTTTTCCTGCACACCCCCATCCCATATGTATTCATCAAAAACAATTCCCTTGACAAGACCTTCTTTCTTTGAGTACTTTCAGCCTGTCCATTGGGACTGTAATCATTTGCAGAATTTGTTATCTCAGAGGTAGATCAAACACAGAATGAAATCTTTCTTACCTCTTTCTGGCCTCCTCCCTGGAAAAGGATCAGGAGCCACTTGTTAGCAAGGCTTTGAACTTTCGCATGTTTTTTCCCTTGAATTTTGAAGAGAAGTTCTGCAGCAAGTTGCTTTGATTTTTATTTTATTGACATACCAATATGGAGTTCTTGGCTTTAGCTGATGACGTGAGTTCATTTTTCGGTTATTCCTCTAAGGCTGTATTTTTTTCATTTAATGTGATGTAGGTTGTGTTTGATCCACTCTCTAGGGGAATATGTTTTGTGTGGATTTTTTTAAGTTTCTCTGAAGGAAGATAATTAAATGTTGAACACATTTCTCTATATCGTTGTAGTTAAATTTACTGGTAGCCAAAGAAAGAGTTGTTATGAGTTAAGAAAATAGCCCTTTACTTTCTCTTAAAAATAGAAAAGAGAGAAAACACTTTGATTAAAAATATAAGTTGGATAATCAAAAATTTCATGAGGACCTTTTGAGTCCAGACAGGCAAATATATGAACTATGGAAGGCAGGGAGTGATGGAATGTGGATTTGGTACCAGAAGGGTTGGGTAGGCAATCAGAGCTGGGTTATTAGAGCCATTGTTTTAAAAGTATATGATATAAACTTGCAGTTAAATATATCACATGGAAAACACACATAACAAATGGGCCTCAACTCCTCACTATTTCACTATGTCTTACTATCATCTGTGATCTTGTGGTGGTTTATCTGCATCACATCTGTGAGGCAGAAATGCTATACGTTGGTGCTCTGCTTACAGGGCCTCTCTTCCCAGCCCCACATGAGGGTTGCAGCTTGAAAGGGGTCATGTTGGGAGTTTTAACGCCATGGAATTTGTGATGTGGCTTTTTTCTCCAGCCTTTCAGCTGTTTCAAACATGTACCAGCATACCTCTACCTCACAGAAGGAGAATCTTGCTCTTTTGAAATGTAAATAGATCGGAAGGAGAGCTGATTACCTGGACAGTTTTTGTTTTTGCCTTCCAGCACCCCTTCCTCCTTCCTCCTGTCTCATCATTCCTTTCTCTGTGGAGTTACTTCTTTCTCATCCCAGCAGTAGGCCCAAAGGGTAAGGGGTACACAGACCCCAGGCCGCCCTTGTAACAAGAGTGGGCTCTTGACTTGACTCTGACCAGTCACAGACTGCGCAGCACTGGCCATGGGACTGAACATTGGTTCTGGCACGAACATATGAACCAAACTGAGACAGTCCCCACCTTGAAATGTCACAGATGGATGCTGGATGGAATGAGAAGAGGCAGATGTAGGCTTGAGAGTATCGTTGGCCATCTTTTCCTCACGAGATGACGTATGAAGGGAAGCATGACACTGTTGGAATTAAAGTATTTAAAAGTATTTGAAGCCTGATGCTTCAGGCATTCCACAGTTACCTGGTCTGATGTGACCAATAAATGTTTTATCTCGAGTAACCCTTGTGTAAATGCCACACAATATAACATATTCATGTGGAAAACATGATGGGGTCCTCTAGGGTTATAGCAACAGAGATGCCTAAGTGGGAGCTGAAATTTAATCTATACTGAGAGCAGATCTGTAGGCTAACAAGGTGTTCCTTAAAAAGCTATTATTGTATTCATCAGCCAGACTTTTGTGTAAATTGATAAGGATGTATTTAAAAGACTGAATATTACATTTACTTTATACTTTGAAGTTTGTAAAAGGTAAGAGCAATGCAATATGTATCATTATGTTCCCAGAACTTATCGCAGCATCATATGGAATAGAGTAAGAAATTGCTCGGGAAATCTTTGTTGATAGAAGAGCGGTCTCCTGAGGACTGTGCATTCACCTGTACTGTGATGATGATTCAGCAGTTTAATGTAACACCCCAAGCTTTCTTTGCTAGAAAGGCATAAGGACAAGATAGTTTGATGTGAGGTAGGGTAAACATTCAATAAATAAAGACATTCTGGCTCAAGACTCTGCTGGTTGACCTTGAGAGCTGAACTTATTTCCAGGTAAGTAAAATTTCTCATTTCAAAGACGCTGGGCTCAAGGGAAGCAAATAAGGGAAATACTCTATCCTGCCTTGTAATAAACTTGAAACAAAAATATTAATCCATTGGCTATTTGCCAAGGAATCTAATAGCTAAAACTGAGCTTTTGAAGTTTTAAAAATATTGTTCTAATATATCTCATGTCCGCCCACAGCAACGTGGAACAAGATTGCTTTTGCGAAAACAAGAGCACTGTCCTCCTTTCAGTTGGGAGAACAATTGCTTCCCCTTTCACAGATCCATAGAGATGAAGAAACACCATTGGCATGAATATCTCTTAATGTCTGGGCTGCCTTTAAGAACGCAATATTACCATTAGTTTGCTGATGTGGTAGGTAGAGGTAGTTTTAACAGCATCTGTTTTGATTCTCCCATCATAACTCTTACTTCACAGGACACAGAACTACTTTGGACTTTCCACCAGTTCCTGAATAAGTCTCTGCCAACAGTGCAATCTAGACCTGGAAAATTAGTCACAAGGTGGGTTCTGGGACTCCCTGAACCCTTTCTGACTAGTGAACCGCAGTAGCATGTTGTTTCTCCAGGAATTAGTGTCAATTCAGAGCCAGCCTCACAAAGTCTAATTATCCTTCTCCAATGCACAGTTACCCTGGGAAATAACTATTTAAAAACATTTTTCTAATATATTTCACGCCCACCCACGGCAATATGGAACAAGATTACTTTTTGTCCCTTTGAAGAAGGCTAGGAATAGTATTAATAGTATAAATTTTATCTGTGTAACAGAGTTTTTCCTCAATGGAATTCAGCATCCAATTATCCCTTATTTAAGGGGATCCTTTATTTAAGGGGCTTTGTATCTGTCAAGAGAATCAAGTCTGGGAATAGGATGAGAACATGTGACTCTATATTATGACAATTCAGATCAGGTTTACCTACCGGACCTAGAGCTACTTACCAAATTGAGCAAGACTTTGCTACAATGCCTATCTACTTTCACTTCTAAGGACACCATGATCAGTGGCCAGTACCAAAGATTTCTGTAGGTCAGGCCATTCTCATGACTGTGTTAGCTCTGCAGTCCTTTAGGGTAACCATGCTCACCTTGTTGTTGGCAATCAAGTGCACTTGGCCCCTGCTACTCCTGGTTGCCATTATCCTTACTGAATGCAGTTATTAGTAGGCTGTTCCACTGTCATTTCTACACTACAGAGAACGGCTGCCAAAGAGCTTTGTAAAGAGCTGAGATTCACTTCATGAATGGATTTCTTACCATCTTGAAGAAGAAAGCATTCTTGGGGGGTAATTCTCATCTATCAGGAGAGAAAAATTTAACTTCTGTTGTCAAAAAAGGCTTAGTGAATTTTAGGGATTTGTGGTTCTCATGTTCAATAGAACCAGGCTGTTTGTCCCCATCAAATTTTCAGGGCCCCAGTCCTTCCCAATCAATGGCCTAACTTTAGCATAAACACTTGCCAAAGTCAGTAATTAAATTTGCCTTACAATTCAGCCATTTGTCAAGTTAATCTTGGTTTTCAGAAATCTTGCCTTACAATCAAAAGAGATTTTTTTTAGGACATTTTAAAAATCTTTCTGGTTCTTCTTCTACATATTGATCTGGGAATTTAAGGCCTTGAATTCATCATTCCCCCCCCCCCAAAGTTATCTCTTATACTTAGAGGCAAATAGCCAAACTCTTTACATTCCTTTTTGTCTGTAAAAAATATCCTATGACAGCAACTACTTGGTTATCCAAAGCCTTGTCTTCCATAGACTGTTTACAAGTGAACTTTAGATAACTATTTTTCCATCATATGCCATAGACAACCAGTGTCTCTTTACCACTGGAAATATGGTTATTTTAAGTGTATCAGATCCAAAAATCCACTTCAGATAGCCCAGAATCAATTCAGGGAACCCATCCTTTGGGCTCTTTCCAAGGAATAGTGTCTAGTATCAAACGCAGTATGAGTCAAGGTTTGATCAGAGAAGCAGAAACACCGTGAGTGGTGGAGTATAAGCTGATGGGCCTGCAGTGGTAATGGACAAGCAAGGACAGCAGTCAGAAAGGAGAGCTGGACACGAAGTGGATGGAGCAGGGACAAGCCAGAGTGCAGAGGAGGGAGCAGAATCCATGAGAACTGAACTCGTATGGAAACAGAATAACCCGAGTCTGTCTCTAACTGCCTCCAAACTCTACAGAGAAGCCGGCCTGTAGCAGAAGCTGGAATCTTTATCATGAAGCTTCAACACACCTGGCTCATGTCTCAGAGATATCAAAAAGTAAGGCCCCTGGGAACTGGGGTTACTGCAGGCCTAAGTGCTGTCTCACACTAGGAGGATGAGCTAGCAGATCAGTGAGGCCCCTGCAGCTGTCACAGGCAGAGCACCACCTCCCGCCTGCAGAGCAGAAAAATAGACACTCCTTCACGTCCACCTTGTGATTCCCCACCCAAAACATACAGGGAAGAAAATTCAGGGAATTCTATTTTCTGCCTACCTAAGGATAAAGTCACCAGAAGGAACTTGGGAGGTGGGGATAGTACTATTTTCCTTTTCTTGGATGGGTTGGGGACATTGTCCACAAGCACAGCTTTTAAATTTTTTATTAAACCATCTACCATGTATTTACAATTCATATGATTTTGTTATTCCTCATGCAATTTTTATATTTTTAAGTGCTATACAATGTTTTAAAACATTTAAATATCATAAAAGATGCTTGTAAATGTAAAGGTGTGAGATTTCTCTCCTAATCCTCATATTCCCAAGCCTAAAAAAAGAGGGTAAAGTCTTCCCAAAGAAAACATGTCTAGTCTCTCATCTTCCTTACCTGTTTCTTCCCTTGGGAGAGGTGCCTAAGCCAACTGGTCTATCACACCAATAGATGTCACAAAAGTAAGACACTAGTTATTCTGTCTCTTCTTTGGCCTCTTGACCTACTTATGACCAAGCATGGCAGGTGTTTTTACTCCTAGGCTCCATGTAGTAGGCCTAAGTTGGGTCTTCCTTTCTCCCACAGGAGAGGCAGCCATTCTATAGTTTCTCACCTGACTGTGTAAGACAGGACTCTCCTCTTTATTTGCCATCCCACACCGGCCTTAGATCTGAGCCTTGTTCTCTAATCCATCTTAATTGTTATTAAAGCTGACATTTCATGCCCATTTGACTTATTCCTATGTTTATATTCTATCAGGCAGAACTCTAAAGTCTCTGCCAACATCAGAATGTATAATTCAGAACCAGGTCATCAGCTCTAGGGCAGTGTTTTTCAACATTTTTTATCTCACGGCATACTTGGTCCTATAGTTAAACTTGCACGGCACACTTAAATTATGTTGATCCAAAAAAGGGTTAAAAAAAGAATATACTTACTGTGCTTTGAATTTCTTTCAAAAATAATTTAATTAATGATCTATAAAATGTTTGCACCACACCTAAGGTTCTCTCACGGCCCACCAGTTAAAAATCATTGGTCTGGGGAAAGAAGTCTCCTCGTAATGAGATCCCTCAGAATCAAGTGATAGCAGCACTGTGGTACCAAATTAGCCATCTGGAAACAATTGAGACCCGCTGATAGGACTCAGCCTTGATGAATGATTGGCACTAAGGTCCTCAGATTCATAACTCCCTCCTTCTAAGCATCTGGCCAACAGAGTACACATCTAAAATACCATGAGTCAAATAGAAAACAAGTATCACTTTTTCAAATCAGTGAAAGTCCTCTATAAACTCAAGGGAAGAGCCCTCTGATAAAAGCTACATTGGATCATATCACATCTGTTGAGCCTGAACGGGTCTCTTCATGCTGCACTAAATATAGTTATTAGAATTTCCACTGCCTGAAAAGATGGGCATGCATTTGCAGAACAGATTTGGAATCCTCTTATCCCTGTCACTGCAGGAAGAAAGATCCTCTGCCCTGGACCTCTGTCCCATCCAGGTGTGATGACTGGTTGAGGACAGAAGGCAGAGCAGCAACCTCTGACCTGGGTCCACAAGTGAAGGAAGATGAATGCACAGAGCCTGCCTCCGGCTTCTGGGGCCTGTTAGGCTTGGCTCAAACTCAGTAGAAGCCAAGTTCTGGCTAGATTGCCCTCTCCAACTACCTTGGGGAAGGGGAGAATCAGTGGATGGAAAGAGGCCAAATTTCTAATCCTAGCACTTTACCTGCTGAGAAAGGGGGCAAATGCCTTGCAAGTGGAAACAAGGTCCCTAGTGAGAGTCTTGAGGAAAGGATGAGATCTGTATTTGAAAGAATAGAATCTGAAAGGACAGAGTTGAAGTGTTTAATTAACACAGAGCGGTCAAGAGGACAAAGGCAGTTGCTTCAATTGCCCGGGGTGTCCTCTTCATAAATTCTCCCAGGCCAATTTTTTTAAGCATTTCCCCTGCACTCCCTCTAAGAATTTTTATTGTTTTAGGTCTTAAATCTAAATCCTTTAACCAGTGAGAGTCAATTTTTGTTAAAGGAGAAAAGTGTGGGTCCAGTTTCAGTTTTCTACGGGTCACCAGCCAATTCACCCAGCACCGTTTGTTGAATAGGGAATCTTTCCCCCAGTTGGATCTATCAGGTATAGAACACAAATGTCTTAATTCTATAATTGGGTAAATGAGGTGAAGGCTATGTTGATTAGTAGGATGTGAGCACTCTGATTTGTACAAATAATCAACACATTGAATCCCATAATGGCATAAATGCATTCATGATCTATGTACAAATGACTTAATAAAAAAATAATAATAAAAGCACAAAGGCAGGAGTGATCACAGCAAGTGCATGGGGGTATCTAAGCAGAGTCCTGTAGGCAAGTTTGCCCCAAAGTTGGCACTGTGCAAAAATATGGGCAATGAGAGGCTCTAATAATTAATTCTTTACAAAGCTATGGTGCTTTCTGTAGGAACCGTGCACATAGCCTTGTAAATCAGCATTCTATTCGCATTTCATTTCTAGACTAACCAGAAAAGAAAATAAATGCAGAAAACACATTTCCTGGTACTAAACCACAAATTCTAACTCAGTTCAAGAAACTAAACAACTAGGACCCCTGGCTTCGGATGGACGGGAAACCAGCAAATAACAGTGCTGGGCTGGAAAGAAACCAGCCAAACTCTTGCCAAAAATTATCGTATAAAATGGTACATCCTACCTTCAGGTGGCCACCACATTTGAGTCTTTGAATTCTGCCCTTTATAAGTAGAGTCTCCTGCTGTTTTCTGAGAGACTGAAGCATTTCTTTTTAATTTCTTTTTAAATTGGGAGCCAGAATTTAAAACTGGCATCAAATCAAGCCAACCTGAAGCCAGGAAGAAGAAAGTACCATTCATTGCCTATTTTATGTAGAGAAGAGCCATTCAGAGTTTTGATATATTGTTGTCACGTTTGCCTGAAAGCAAATTCAGGAAGTTAATCTTCACAACACCGCCTAGCACCTGACTTTTCAGCAGGTGAGGGGATGATTGGATGGTATTGGAAATTATCTGGACCCATCACCGCACCTGCTTCTACCAAGAGCAGCCCCAGTCAGTTCTTTCTAATCTAACAGGGACCAGTGGGCCATCTCCACTTGCCCAGGTCCATGAAATCCCTGGGAGAATGGAGCAGGTACCTGGTGCTCCACGTGACTTCTCAGAGACTCCCCTCCCCTTTTTTCAGGCAGAGAACAGGGGAATTTGATTAGATTCTTGTTTAAGGGGGAAAGTTGGCAGGTGAGCTTCTCCAGGGTACAGCAGGTGTGATGTTATGTTTTTAAAACATTCTAGAGATCAACATAGGTATGCGGGTTCAGAAGCTGTTTGGGGAGCACCAAAAATAGTGACTTTTTTCATTGTAGAATGCTTTAAAAGAACTAATAAAATAAATACTTGCCGCTTAACTTATTTCCAAAGCCTCCGGTAGTAAAAATCGTTGTTTCTTTGGCAATTTCCCCATGCTTAAAGGAAAACATAATGCCATTAGCATGGAAATAGTGAGATATACGCTGCCAAGCATTAAAAACATGTCAAAATGACATTTAATTTTGAGATTTAACTGTGACTCCTCAGTCTTCTTAAAAGGATCGGATGTGATAGCAGGCCATCACCTCACAGGGGCACGTGCCCAGTGGTTAACCTTAAGCATTAGAAGAGGGAAAAAATTGATTATTCAGGTAAAGGGCGTTGAGGTTTGAGAAAGAAACATCTACAAGTGAAATGAAAGTTGAGAAATAAAATACATTCTGGGAAAACTTATGGCTGTATTACCCGTGATTATTCTATGAGCCCCCCATCTTTGTTTTCTATTTATCCTTTATTACATAGCTCCAGGTGTCCTGATTATACAATAAGAAGTTTATTAAATGCTAGATCCTAGTACTTCCCCCACCAGCTCCTTCCTTTAGTAGAGACTACTGGACAAACATCTTCTTAAAAACAAACTGTCTGCATGGGCACAAAGGTTACACTTCGTATCTTCCCCTTCCTTATGAAGAAAGACCTTGACAATCTTTGTTCTTGGTATCTTGTGTGCCTAGAAAAGTGCCTGGCACACAGTAAGTACTTGTCTGGAAGTACTTGGAATTCTCAGAAAGAAATGCGGAAGACAAAACCTTTAAGTTCAAATACTTTGCTGGTGAATGCAGCATCAGGGGAGCAAAAGCGATAGCATCAAGGTTGAGAGGCAGGAGGAAGAACCGTTCTTTAAGCAGGACACCCTAAGTGCAGATGTTTGCTCCATGAGACCATCCGGAGCTAAGCGTAGAAACTGCAGAGATCACGACAGCCCTCTGGGGGAAGAAGGGGGAAAAAGTCACCCCCTGGCCCCACACCCACTGGTCTCCCGGGCATTCTGGCTGTGTGCGCATGTAGGCACGCAGGGACCCCTGAGTCTCATCCCTGCGGTCCACAGAAAGGCGTGAAGCAGCTCGGAGTGGCAAGGCTGCACACAGAGACTGGTGAGGAAGAGTGGGGCTCAAGTGGCACAGAAGAGGAGTCTCATGCAGTACTCAATAAATATTTGCCAAATGAATGTGGTTTTATTTTAATAGTCTGTTACTGATTAAAGAGGAGCAAAAAGTCAGCAGGAATTCATCATCGTAATCATCTGTAGTTTAGTGAAGAAAAGACATGGCTTTTGCTTTGAAGCAGCTGGTTTCTTGGAAGAAATTAATATTTGCTGATTTTTTAAATCCTTTTTCAGTTGTTAGCTTAGAGTAACAAGAACTACTGGCAAAGAGTCACAGGCGATGCTCCTGTCTCTCAGTTGGACTAAAGAAAAATTATTCATAAAAGTGGGAAGCAAATCATACATTTCCATGAGCATCATTGTCACAAATATTTGCTAAGTTAGCTTTTGTGGTTCTTCTAATTAGCCACTTTCTCATATCCTGAGCCTTCCCTGTCCCAACATCACTCTGATACTGCTACTCCTTCTTCAAAGCTAAACTGAAATAATTGCACCAAAAGGTGTTCCCTCCCTTCCTCCCTCCTTCCTTCCTTTTCCTTCTCTCTCTTTCTCTCTCTCTTTTAAACTTGCACATCTATTTTGACCTCTAGAATATTTTAAAAACATAACATCCCACCTGCCCACCCCTACAAACTCCCTTGTCAACTTTTCCCCTAAACAAGAAGCTCCCTTCAGGGCTGGGCAGTTACCTTCCTAGAAGCTGACACGTGGCAGGCAGGCAATGACTTTCAGGTGCTTGAAACAATGAATGAGTTGTTGAATGAGTGGTAGAGAAAACTGCAAAAGATTTTGAGGAGAAAGGGGTGGCTGATAGTTGTAGTTGGGTGAGCCAGGGAAGTCTTGGAAGAGCTGGATGTGAGCTAGATAAGACCCGTGGGCCTGTGAAGGAGGAAAATTAAATTCCAATTGGGGTTCTGGCCATGAGACAGCAATGCACTTAACCTGCTATAAAACACTGCATTCTCCAGCTTGGCTAGAGCAGAAGGATCTAGGGGACTTTGTAGGGAATAAAATGGGAGAGGAAAGTCAGAGTGAGACTGCAGAGATCACCAAATACTAGGCAGGCAGCTTGGCCTTTCCCCTCTATTTTGGGTTTTCAGACTTTTGAGCCGTAGGCAACATGACCAAGTGGGGTTTAAAAGTGGCTGGTCGATGTGCAGAAGAGTAATAGGAAGGGAGAAACCAATTACCCAGAGAAGGAAAAAGTAATTCCTCTTGTCGAGCTATAAGCCACAGGAGTAAGACGAAGTTTTTAGCCTTAGATAAAAAAAGAAAAATTGGGAGGGATTTAAAGATTATTTACAAATTCATCAATTTCCTGTCTCTTGCCTAGACTTAACA
Organism: Galagoides demidoff; assembly: GCA_963574575.1. NCBI lineage: Eukaryota > Metazoa > Chordata > Mammalia > Primates > Galagidae > Galagoides > Galagoides demidoff. The sequence goes on along the minus strand of CAUYQV010002352.1, from coordinate 311 downwards.
TTCTCTGAGATGTGACCTGAACTCCAGATCCACTCTAATCTCTTCATCTCCTGCCAAACTCAACTGGTAGCCTTATGAACACCTGACCCTATTGCCTCACCTCTGGGAAAGTCTTGGCACCTGGGACACTCTCCCTCCACCCCTCCCTCCTGGGACCCTCTCCCTCCACCCCTTCCTCCTGGGATACTCTCCCTCCACCCCTTCCTCCTGGGACACTCTCCCTCCACCCCTTCCTCCTGGGACACTCTCCCTCCACCCCTTCCTCCTGGGACACTCTCCATCCACCCCTTCCTTCTGGGACCCTCTCCCTC
>CAUYQV010002348.1:0-10948 GCA_963574575.1 Galagoides demidoff | reverse complement strand
TAATTAGGTTATAGCTTTCCTATGAAAGCTGTAAATTAGTTTCATAGTAGGGCTGAGTACATTGGATACTTTTTCTTACATTCTTGAGATACTTTGCTAAGAAGAATATTTTCCAGCTCCATCCATGTAAACATGAAGGAGGTAAAGTCTCCATCTTTCTTTAGGGCTGCATAGTGTTCCATGGTGTACATATACCACAGTTTATTAATCCATTTGTGGGTTGATGGGCACGTGGGCTTGATATAGTTGTTTCATATTTCAACATATCTTGTTTTTACTTTCAGTTTTTCCTGAGTTTTTTTATTGCCTTTGTTTTTGCTGCTTCATAGATGTAGCACATTAATTTACCTGTTCTTAAAATTATCTACTTTATCAAGTATGTTGCATAACAAATACCCTTGCCTCATAGTAAGGTCCCTCCCACTGCCTTTGATCTTCTACTGTAGGGTGACTTATTTGTTTTCTGGGAATGCTGTACAGTTGTCATTATAAGGCTACTTTTAGCTTCACTTCTGTAGCAGAGGTACCATGTTCTAGGACTTTTAAAAAAATCTTCCTATGTCTTGTATTTGCCCTCATTTTGCTAGAGTATATCCTCAAGTTGCTTTTTGAGATGGAGGAATTAAAGAGTAAAGAAGTTGAATCGTTGCATGCCAGAATACATCCTTATTGAATGCATATCCTTTCTTAATAATATTGTTGAGCATAAAATTTGAAATCTAAAATCATTCTTCTTTAAAATTTGAACATGTTACCTAACATTTATTTTTGTTCATCCAAAGGCTGATACTGGAGTCATCTTGTTTCCATTATAGGGGATCTGATTTTTAGTTTCTATAAGATTTTCTTCCTTCTTTCTTTCCTTTTCATACCTTTTTTTTTTTTTTTTGAGTTATAAAATTTCTCACGCACACATGTGTGTGTGTGGTGGGGGTTAGAATACATCTTTCCTTATTTATTCTGTTCAGAGATAAGTGAATCATTTTTTTCTGAAAACTTGTTTTCTTCAGTGGTTATTTTGTCAGTGATTTTTTTTTTTTTTTGGTCACATCTTTGGTGATTTCTTCCCATCTATTTCCTCCACTTTCCTTTTCTTGAAATCTTTCCAGTGAGATCTTGTATCTCCTGAATGAACTCTGTCCTTTTTTATATTTTGCTCACATTTTCTATCTCCCCTTGTGTTCTGATATGAGTTTCTTCCATTATGTTTTAATCATTGGCACATCTCTACCCACTTCCTGTCTGCTTTGTCAGCTGCATCTCTGTTAGGTTGCTTCAGGAGGGAGGGCTATGGGCTCCTATTCCTTCACTAGACCCTAACATATACTATCTGCTAGAAACTTGGTGCAGACTCATTCACTGAAGAGCTCTCTGTCAAGTCTATTTTCCTCACTGCTGTAGATTTATACTTTTCCATGTGCATCTTCACTGTCAATTCAGTGGGAATTGAAAAGGGCTGGAGAGGAAGCCCATGTGGCAATTTGGCCATCTTGAACTGAACAGGATGCACATTTTTAATGGCTTAATTAGGTGAACAGCTTACTAAAAAATCTGGCTTTGTGTAGGAAATCTGTCCCCAAAGACTGACATTACCGATAAGAAATAGTAACTATAACCTAGACTTCTACCGACTTGAATTGAAGGTTAAATAGAAAATTCTCATACTCAATCCAATAGCTAAAACTTTTAGCAGACTCTGTTCTTGTTGTAGTTAGTATTTTCTTTTGCATGCACAGATAATGTAACAGCTTACTTGAGGATGCAGTTCTCAAGGGATATTATTAGAAATCATCATTACTTTTGTCTTGCATTTTCCCCTTAAAGCTATATGATGAAGAACTGTGGATTCTTTTCACTAGAAAGCCTAGGCCAAACCAAGAATCACTTTAAATGGCCAAAGAGTCTCACATAAATAATTAAAGTGACTTGGTCTTCAATAAAATACAAATTCCAAATTTTACTTAAAATTAGTCTTCCTTCTTTCCTTGGGCCTTCAGCTCAGGTGGAATTAAAAGTAAGCAAGAGAAATATGATCTTGCCTTCTATAATTTCAGTACAGGTTTAAAACTTACTGTCTAAATGGGAACTTTTCTGTGGCTTTCACCATTGAGTCTTTCAGTCCATAGCTACTTTAATATGGACACTGATGCTCCTTCTCCAGACCCCTCCTGAGCTCCGCACAGTGTAACACACAGGCTTTTACTCCTGGGTTCCCTTGCCCTGGCATCAGACCGTCTCGCTAATCTACTGCATCTCCAACTGTGAGGGACACACGTCAGGTCCTCTGAATGATCCCTCCCTTATGGAATTCTCTGTAACAATTTTTTTTGGGTAGGGGTGAACAGGCTATTATAAGATGCATTTCCTTTACCATTCTCTCTTAATGGATAGACTTTAATCCCCATTCTCAAATAAAAAGCCCCTCTCTGATTCCAGCATGGTGAATGGTGATCTCTCTCAAAAGTCTCTTTGGCCAGCATCAGCTATGGTCTCTAAGCCTTAGCCAAAGTGGAGAAGGAAATGGTCGCATTCTAACAGCCTGTTATATACAGGCTAATACTTCTTAGGGTACAGAGCTGAGGGCAAGTTTGAATTAATTTGGGGGAACTCTGTGGACTAAAGAAGATTACTTAGGCTTGAGTTCTGTTAGTGGGGTAGAATCTCATTAAAACAAGAAATGAAATGGAAATGAATGGGCTGTTGCTAATTAGTGTCTTGAGATGGTCACTAATTTGAGGGAAAATGTTCTGAGTGAAAGCTAAAAGAATGGACTGACTTTTAAGAAATTCAAACAGCACAAATTTGAGTAAGAGTTGATTAAGGAGACAAATTAAAATTATAAATAATTTTATAGGGAGTTAAATGTTAAAATACCTACTAATTAATTTTATAATTAAGATGATAAAATAATTTTAATTCCTAGAAAATGCTCGTGAGGAACTGTGCTTTATTTTGATGTCATCAACTTAAAAATAATAGGCAGTCATAAACTTTAAAATTCAGAATTTCAACAAAAATATTTTATGTATTATCTTATGTGCCTGAACACCATATATTGTTTAAAAAGTCAAATCAGGTAGAATCAGTAACATCCACTGAAGCAAGGTGATTCATGAGGATAATAAATTCTGAAAAAATACTCTAGTAGGATAGATAACTGAACTACTATTTTGGACTCAGTTCTGAGAAATTAGTTGCAAGTTAATAGCTAAATACCTACTAAAGCTCATTATATATTAGGTGCTTTGTTAGTTATTAATGTATTTTAATTAAATAAATCCCCCCAAAAGGCCTATAGATATATTTCATAAGTTCCATCGCACAGGTGAAGAAATAAGGCATAGAGAATCTAAATAATCCCCCAAAACCACACAACCAGCAAGCAGCAAACTTGAAATAAATAGTAGGCTATCTGGCATGAGAGCTCTGTTCTTAATAATTAGGCTGCTGAAAGTGACCAAACCCTGGTAAGAAAAATGGAAGTTATCGTGGTGTTTGAGTGGGCCAAGAAATAGGGTCATAAAGTCAGAATTATATAGTTCCAGACTTAGTCTTGTTTCCATGGCATTAGATTTTGAAAAATGATTTGAAGAGAAAGGAGATACCTCCAAAATATAATCCTGACACGCAAAATTCCTAACTAGTGCAATGTTAAATGATAGGAAGACACCACCCCCAACCCTGTTTTATTTCTCTCTAAATATGGAGCAAGATTTGGCTAAGTAGCAGTATATTTAAAAAAAAAAGAAGACCTACATTTTGTGCACAAACATGGCTTTGGTTGACCTCTTATGTGGTCAATACTACGATATAACCAGTAATGATGGCTTTAAGAAGAATGACAAAAGCAAGGACATAAAAGCCCTGTTCTCATCCACACTGACATGACTAGACCAGAATACTGCACACAATTTTGGACAAACTGACATATTCATAAAGGGCCCAAGTCTATATAACCTGATAAAGAAAAACTCTTTCTTGTGAATGAAAGTAATTGATGAGAAATAGTTGACTCCTATCTTGAAAAGGAAAGAGGAGGATATATATAATATATATGCATACACACACGTACATATTTTAGTATGTAAAGATTAAGGTCTAATAATGAAAAAAAGGCTTTGGGTTGGTTTCTTTTATTTACTTCTTAAGAGGAAAGGAGGACAAATATATATATATAACATACACATATATACAATATACATTTATATATACACATGTATATTTTATATATATAATATATATGCAAGTCCATATAAGCAAGTACTTTGTCACAGTCAGAATTCACAAAAATAAAGTTTAAGTATTAAGCTGAAGAAAATTTCAGTTAATTAATAGGATGCTTTGCTTTGTTGGTTTATATCTCTACTATTCAATAAAACTTACTTGCTCGGTACTTCTTGACTGATATGCTTAACTTGACTCAGTATTTTGAATTGTGAAAGCGCACCACAGTCTTTTCATTGTGAAAATTCTTGTTAGATATCACAGTCATTTTTTACTCAGCATAGTTTGCTCAAAGACATCTCCATTAACGAGAATGTGTTACCTTTGCATAGTTTTCAAATGCTTTGGTGATTTGTACTGTTTAAATAAAGCACATCCTGGCATGAAAATGAATGAATGCCTCCTGGCACTGTGCACGTATCCCTTAGAGTTTATGATAATTAGGATGCTTGTTTAATTGCTGTCCCTCTATTTCTATTGGGTTGTGGCAGCTAAAGAGCAGCTTCCAAATCATCTGCGTTACATACATAGATAATTTATAAACTCATTTTTGAGCACAGGGAAAAATTCCTAAATGCCAGTAAGTCAACTGTTTAATTATTTTGTGCCCATCATTATTACTGATAGTACATTTGTTCTGCTTCTTGGACAGGAACGATGGCCCTTGGAATGACTGTTCTTCAGGATTAAATCATTTTAGCCACGATGAATAAACATTGTATTACTAGAAAAGTTTTTACATAATAAGAGCTAATATTTCTTATAGGTGTAGCCAGTTTATAGATGCTGTTTTTTAAATACAAACATGTATAAAGTAGCTGTCAATCATATTAAGGACAAATATTCTATTTTATGCTAATACAGTATAGTAAAATGACTATGTTTTAATAATATAGTTCATTACATTTAAGAATGTTCAAGGATATTGAATGAGAGTTGTTAATGTTCACTGTTACAGGGCAATAGTTATTTTCCAAAATCTATTCTTCCTAGAGCAATTTTTTATTGGAATGAGCCCAGTTTCCTGGGGTGTTATTATTGGGTTAGAATAGGTCAGAAACTGAAGTGGGATTATTCCTTATAAGGAAATCATTTGCAAGTTCATATTAAAGACAGGATGAAGTCAAGATAAAGAGATTGTCTTTGTTATATAATCAAACAGAGGTTTTCTTCACGTGTACATGGTGACAGTATAGAATTACTGACCGTTAGTTTCTTTGCACTCTCCTATTTTTAGGTAAAATCGAAAATCTTAAATATAGTGTATAGCTTTATTTAATTCCATTTATCTTAAAACTTATTTTGCTGTTGGCTGTGACTTAAATTGAACTTCCCCATAGGGAATCATGAAACAAATCTGACTATTATCCAGAGAAGCTCAAAAATGTCATAGAGAATTATACACTCTGAGTACTCAAATAGAATTATACTCAACAAATATGCTTGAATAAATGATGTATGTAAACAGGAATGGATAGGTGAATAGACAAAAAGAAAAGAATGGAATGAAATATTGAGAAATAAAATAGCTGTTGCGTAAGGATGGATGGTAGTTGGAGAAATATTTTTATTTTGTTAGCTTTTAACATAAATGAAATATTTTAAAGTAAGCATGTAAAATGGGCACCAAGGGCGATTTGCTGACCTTAAGCAGGATGGTATGAGAGTACTCAAGAAAGGATAAGTTTCAAACTGGAAGGAAGGGTCTTAGCAGGGACCAAACCCATGTGTTATAGCTGAGGAGACTAATAAGTAAATCCAGTTTGTTTCAATTTTGACAACTTAGTATCTGAAGGATCATCTGATTCACTGTTCAACCCATTGCAGCATGTCATTGTTCAAAGAACAACACTCAATTTTATGGGATCATTTCTAGATTTGAGCTATTTTGTAAAAGTTATTTTATGTTGGTGACAACATGCAGTTTGTTTGCTTCAAAACAGAAGGTAATACTTAAAGCTATGATTCAACCTTCAAAAGAGGTAAGTTAAAAGAAAAGTGTTTTGATCTTACTTTATAGCATATATAAAAAGAAATTGCAGATATATTGTGGAAATAGATGTGAAGGGCAAAACAATAAAGCTTTTAAAAAGAAATCATAGGGGAATCTTTTCATGACATGGGGTTGGCAAAGATTTCTTAATCAAAATATAAAAAGCACTAATCTGAATAAAAACAAAGAAAATGTAAAGAAGTAAACTAAGACAGAGTATAGCAATAAAATTCTCTTCATCTAGTGTATGTCATTAACTAAAATCTAGCCACAGAAATAGAAAATATATCTGCAAAAGCTTTACATAGCAAAGGGATCTCAAATTCAAAATATACATGAATGTCCACAAATTGGTAATCAAAATACAGACAATCAAATATAGAAATGGGCAAGAGTCTTGAACAAGCACTCTTCAAAAGAGGATATCCAATAGCCCAAAAAAAAAAAATGAGTGCAACTTAATTATACAAAGAAAAATTGAATTAGTAGCATTATATTATACTTACTAACCAAATGGGTACTATGAAAAAGAAAAATCAGTCTGCCATGGTGACTCAACACTTGTGATCCCAGAACTTTGGTTGGCCAAGGCAGGAGGATCTCTTGAGGCCAAGAATTCTGCACTAGCTTAGGCAATGTAGTTAGACTTCATCTCTACAAATATTTTTTTAAAAATTAGCCAGGCATAGTAGGGTGTGCCTATAGTCCCAGTTACTCAAAAGGCTGAAGTAGGAGAATCATTTGAGTCCAGGAATTCAAGAACTTGAGGTCACAGCCAGCTATGATTGAGCCACTGCACTGCCTCCTGGGTGACAGAATAAGAACTTGTCTCTGATTTTAAAAAGAAAGAAAAAGAAAAATCTTACCAAGTTCTGGTGAGGATATGAAGCCACTGAAACTTTCATTCACTGATAATAAGATTGCAAATTTATATAACCACTTTAGAAAACTGTTTTGTATTATTAATGGAAGCCACTGAAACTTCTCTTCACTAATAATAAGATTGAAAATTTATATAACCACTTTAGAAAATTGCTTTGTATTATGTATTAGAACTTATGGTTCTAATAAATCCACCCATCAATTGGACATGAAAAGAATGTGTACGTCTCTTCACCAAACCACATGTATAAGTATATTCATGGAAGCCCTAGAGCTGGAAATATCTATTAACAACTCAAATGTCTATGAATATATTGTATTAAATTCATACATTCAAATACCTTACAAAAATGAGAAAGTTGCAAAGTGAGTCAATCTCACTACCACAATCTTCAATGAAAGACATCATACACAAAAGGGTACAGGTTGTATGATATATCTGTAGTGAGAGGCTGGGTATGGGGGCTCACACCTATAAATCCTAGCACTCTGGGAAGCCAAGGCAGGTGAATTGCTTGAGCCCTGGAGTTCCAAAACAGCCTGAGCAAGAGTGAGACCCTGTATCCACAAAAAATAGAAAAACTATCTGGGTACATAGGGGACCCTGTCTCTAAAAAATAGCTAGGCATTGTGGCAGGCGCCTATAATCCCAGCAACTTGGGAGGTTGAGGCAAAAGGGTTGCCCAAGCCCAAGAATGTGAGATTGCTGTGAACTATGACACCATAGCACTCAACCCCAGAGTGACAGAATGATTCTCTGTCTCAAAAGAAAAAAAAGTCTGTAGTGATAAATATCAAGATATTTCATGCTGAGGGATATCTGGAAGAAGATTGGACAGAGGTTTCTGTGATTCTGGTAATATTGTATTTTATGTTTGGAGGACGGGTTACACTAATTGGTTTCACTTTGTGACTATTAATTGATTTTAGTTTATAATTTGCATATTTTTTAATATATAGACTATGTTATAATAAAATTTACAAGGTAAAGAGAGAAGGAGAGAGAAAAGAGAAAGGAATGGGGAAAAATTGAAAGCCTACCATATTCTATTTATCCTCTGTAATTTACTGAGGCTTTCTTGTTGACCTAACAAATGGCCAACTTTGTAAATGTTTATGCGTACTTAACTTCAGTGTATATTCTGTTGGAGAGACAGAATTTTATATGTGTCTAGTGGCTCAAACCTAACAGGAGTTGTTAAGTTGTACTGTTGAGGTTTTCTGTACTATTGCATATCTTTTCTGCAGGATCTATATTTTCTGAAACAAGTATGATACAATCTTTAATCCACTTTTTAAATTCATCACTCCCTCCTCCTCTTGTCAGTTAGTTCTTTATATATTTTGAAGCTGTATTGTTGAGTGTATGTGAATCTATAATGAATACGTGCTGGTCATCTGTTACTCATTTAAAAATGTGCAGAATTTTATTGTCTCCTAATTTTTGACTTAAATTCAATGTTTTCAAATGTTAATATTATGACAGCTTTCTTCATGTGTGTATTTGAAGGATGCATCCTTGTCCATTCTATCCATGTCATAGTTTCTATGTCTTTTGGTTTATGTCATTTACATATGTTTCAATTGGTATTTTATTAGGATTTAACTTTTTAGAGTTGTCTTCTTGTATGTATTTTCAAGTTATTTCAAATTTATTCAAATTTTAATAGTTTTTGCTTTCTTGGGATATTTTTAAGGTTGTCTTTTTTATTTTCTCAGATGGTTCAAATGTTATACATTCTAATTTTGGATATTATACTTACCATCCATTTAAGAACCATGTTCATTTTATTTATTCCATTCATCTAACTACTGCAGCAATATGTAGGGGAAAAGGAATATGTCTTTCTCCTGTCTGAAGTTCATGGCTGGACTCCTTATAATAAAAGACAGATTTAAAATTTGACAAATTCATTTCACATAAGCGTTATATGACATGGAGCCTTCATAAGTAAATGAAGACCCAAAGAAACAGGCAAACCTGTGTCCTTTTATGCTTAGGCTTGATGAAGAGTGAGCAGTTATAGACAAAGGGGTATAATCTCATGGTAGTAAAGTGGGGGAAATTATGCAAGGCCTGTTTGTTCAGAATCTTCTTGGCATTCCTGCATCTTCTGCTTCTTTCTCCCAAGTATAGGGAAGGCACCTCTTAAATGACCCCTGCTTCAGGTCCTGGGTCCTGCTTCGAGTCCATATTTCCCTGACGTATGACCTACTTCAGGAAGGAGGGCAAGAAGCAGGTGAGAAAATAGTAGAAACAAGAAGTTGTTTCTACTATTTCTCAAATTCAGGCAGTGTGTCCTGAACCTAACAAGAAACTTGTTCTTCCCTCTAACAAGACAATTACTTTAGTAGTTGAGAGAGACTACTGTTTGCTGATTTAATATCGATGGATGTGTATTATAGATTAAAATGTGAAATGTATTTCTCGTTGTAGCTGATAATCAAAAATGTTCGAAGCCACAAGTCGTTTGTTGAAAGTTTGCCATATTTCTTTTAGGCCTTCAGTTTATTTCTCTGGCACAGTACCTTACCCAGATTATTTTTATTCAGGTATTCACCATGGCACACAAACAGCAGGAGGTGGTTCTCAGAATGATTGAAGAGCATTCCAGTATAAAACTTACAATATGAATGTCTCCACAACCAATATGCTATATTTCTTTAACCATGCTCAAGAGACTTCACAAATAATAATGAATTATTTATGATTTTAGTGTTTGAAAATGGTTTCAAAGTGCAAAGCCAAAATTAGTTGAATTATCTTAATTCATATGCTTCTTTCAAGAAAGGAAAGTCTGTGTCAATGATCTAATAGAGTGAGAAAGATATAGCTAGTCTCCTCCTGTCTATAACGTGGTAATAATTAATTGAAGCAGGAGGTCATTAGGGTTGGGAGTAATTTTAATAGAGAAAGATGGACAAAGACTTACTGTTGGCCAGGTGTGGTGGCTTATGCCTGTAATCCTAGCATTTGGGGATGCTAAGGCAGGAGGACTGCTTTGAGGCCAGGAGTTCAAGATCAGCCTGAGCAAAAGCAAAACCCAGTTTGCTTTGACTAATAGAAAAATTAACCAGGCATAGTGAAATTATACCTATAGTTCCAGCTTCAGGAGGCTGAGGCAGGATCTCAGGAATCTGGAGTTACAGTGAGCTATGGTGATACCATGCACTTCACCCTGGGTGACAGAATAAGACTACCTCACACACATACAAAAAAAGTCTGACTTGGCTCGGTGCCTGTGGCTCAAGTGGCTAGGGCGTCAGCCACATACACCACAAACACTAAGGTGGTGGGTTCAGATCCAGCCTGGGCTACCAAACAACAATGACGGCTGCAACCAAAAAAATGGCCAGGTGTTGTGGCGGGCGCCTGTGGTCTGACCTACTTGGGAGGCTGAGGCAGGAGACTCTCTTGAGCCCAGGAGTTGGAGGTTGCTGTGAGTTGTGCTGCCACGGCACTCTACCCAGGGGGACAGCTTGAGGCTCTGTCTCAAAAAAAAAAAGAACCTGCTTGGACAGGTTTGGTTCCCAGTGGTTATGGTGCCAGTCACATACACCGAGGCAGGTGGGTTTAAACCCAGCCAGGGCCTGCTAAATACAATGATAACTGCAACCAAAAAATAGCCGGGCGTTGTGGCGGGCATCTGTAGTCCCAGCTACTTGGGAGGCTGAGGCAAGAGAATCTCTTAAGCCCAAGAGTTTGAGGTTGCTGTGGCTGTGATGTCACAGCCCTCTACTGAGGGGGACATAGTGAGACTCTGTCTCAAAAAAGAAAAAAGAACCTACTTGGACAAAGGCTGATGCATCCCTCCTGGGGCATCCGGGAAGTGTGTCCCCAGCAGCTGT
>CAUYQV010002342.1:0-25575 GCA_963574575.1 Galagoides demidoff | reverse complement strand
GTCCCAGCTACTTGGGAGGCGGAGGCAGGAGACTCGCTTGAGCCCAGGAGTTGGAGGTTGCTATGAGCTGTGATGCCATGGCACTCTACCCAGGGGGATAGCTTGAGGCTCCGTCTCAAAAAAAAAAAAAAAAAGAATCCTAATGAGAGCAGTAGTGAATATAAAAAGTTTCTCAGGGCATAAGTACTGGGATGATAAGTACAGGGCATAAGTACAGGGCATTTGACCAGATGATTCTCCAGTCACATAAATTACCTCATGTCCTGGACCTTTAGAGCTATTCCCGAAACCATGACTATTAAATTTGTAGGTGACAAGAGTCTGCAACAAACATTTGAAATATAAGGGGTTAAAGCAGGACTTCTCAGCCTTGGCACTATTAACATTTTGGGACAGACAGTTCTTTGATGTAGGAGGTTGTTTCTTGTACTGTAGGATGTTAACATGTCCCTGGCTTTTATTTACTTGATGTCAGTAATACCACCTTCTATCCTTCTCAGTTGTAACAACCCAAAATGTCTTCAGATATTGCCAGAAGTCTGTGGGTTAAAGTCTTCCCTGGTTGCCAACCACTTATTTAGAAGGTTACCCCATACACAGCATCTGTATGGATGTGGAAAGATATTCTGGCCTCTTAGTTACATAAACTTGAGAATATATTCCTTCTTAGACCCATGGGTATTGTTGCCCAAACTTGCAAGAAATTATTTGGGCAATTTTTGTTGGTTATTTCATCTTGAAAACAATAAATTCTGCTTCTTTTTTTTTCCTCCTAGAACATCAATGAAGATTTCATACATTGGCCACGTGACCCAGAGATCCTTGGAGACACATCATTATGTGGATTGTGGAGCAAATTCCACAGCTGTTTAGCAACTGCTCTTGGTCTTTCTTTAGCAGCACCCATAGAAGAGAGCACAGCACCTATTTCCAAGGCCTGAGTTCCATACCTCTGCCAGATGGTATAGCAGAGGAGGAATTAATTCTCTTAACTTCCAGCAAACATCTTCCTGCCATTTAGAAAGAGTCTCCTCGCTATAGTACCAGCTATTGTCTCACAGCCAGCAGAATCACTGCTTAGTGCCTAGCCTGTGCCCAGCAAATAGTAGGCACTCAATAAAGGTTTGCAGAATGTAATTCACATCTTTCTACCTGTTCTTGGGGGCATTTAAAGAGAAATTATACCATGGTTCTAAGTTATCAAACCAGATTGCCATGGAGCTAGAGGTGTTAGTGCAGCCATAGACTATTACCAGTGTCTCATCTGCACAGGAGTGGCAGCAGAGAGGGACTATCTGAATAAAAGAAGAAAGCACAGCCCTGTTCAATATGTGAATTTCTTTCATCAGTTCCCAAATGCATGGGAGCTTTTAAAAAAAAAAAAAGAAGTATAGGTTTCTTTTTTTTTTATCTAGAAAGTGGCAATTGTTTTTATCAAGATCTGTGTGGGGTTTCACTTACCCTTCATCCACTGGCTGGAACGTGGTTTGGGGATTTGATAGAAAAATAAACCCTGCTTTTGATTTATCTTTGTCTCTTCTGATTGCCTGGGTGTCTTAGCAGGCACCTATTGGGAACCACAGAATAGTTACCTGCTGAATGGGATGGGAAGGAAAGAAGGAGCAGCCCCACTTTCCTCTACCTTTCTCTTGGGGCAACAGGCTGCCCTATGGCTCTTCCAGTGGAGCACTTAGTGCCCATAGAAGTTGAAAGAGGCACAATAGAGGTGCCCTAGGAGTGAAAAGGGGAAATTTCCCTCAGGAGGAAGAACTACTGCCCCTCACGTCCCCACCAGCTGGCTTGAGTCCTGAAGAAGAGGACCTGGTTTGAGAGTGAATGTCTTGAGCATTCTTCACCCTCTTGGTTACTAGAGGGTGGACTAGTTATTTTTCTGGTTTCCCAAATAGCCTCTGTAGCATATTATTCATATAATTTTGAACAAGTTATTCATACTGCTACTTTAGTTTCAAATCACTTTTGGTTACCATGTGCCTCAATAAAATTTCTTGCTTTTGATTTTACCTTAAAATCCAGGTACGATGTTAAAATAAGACCATGTAAGTTTTTTAACACACAGCAATAAGTCTGATCTCATGATGCTATGAATTCTCCTATCTGTTTATATTTTTAGCATCCCAAACTACACTTTGGGATGCTGTGCATAGTTTTATCATGGTGTCTGTCAATTCTTGAACAAATGCCTAGGATATTCTCTCAGCAACCCCAAAATAGAGGAAGTGGTTGGTTTAAGTGTCAATATAATCACCGTTGTCTTCTAGTAGATTGAAATTTGCAGTGTGTCTTGAAGATGCTTTGCAAGCCATCTCTATAGCTTCTGGCTTGTCTGATGCTGTGACCTCTTCTTGATTTCAAACCACTTAAACCAGGTCACCTAATTGAAGAGTTGTTTCATTCCTTTGTCCAATTACTCATTCCAAAAAAGTATGCATGGAGCCCCTATGGTATGCCAAGGATTGCAGTTTCTAAGGCATTTCGTCCAGAGCCAAAGCTGGAGTTTAAAACATCATCACAGCCTTTGTCTTCCCAGGCCCTATATAGGCCAGAGTTTACCTCCACCAACTACTTGTAGCCTTACCCCAAAGCAGGACTACTGAGATCATCAACTCCCCTGGGAACTCTGGCCCAAAGTGTGAAAGAAATTATTTAAAAGATTAATAATTATCACTATCAGCCTATTTGTTAAAAGTGCTACATGAATTGATAGTGTCCCAGATAGTCTCTCTTGACAAAATAATCTTTATTCTTTACCTTGGTAAGTAAAATTCTTCATTAGCTTTTCAGCATTCCTTTAAGACTCTGTTCCTTCCAATTGTTCAGAAAGGGAAACGACTTCCCAAGTTCTGTGATTTACCCAGGGTCCAAGTAACTCAGACTGCTGACTCCTAGTCCACATGCTTGCCACTTCCATGGCAAATGCGAGGGAAGCTCAAAAGAGAAAGTAAGCTGGCCAGTCAGCTCTGTCCCCTCAATCCTGCTGGGGTCAGGACCTCATCTGACAGGTTACTCTGCCTGGAGAGACCATCCTTCTTTCCTGGAGTTAGAGACATCATGGGAATTAGCCAAAAACCTCTGGGACAAGGGAGCAGCAAAAAAGAGCACAGCACCGGCAGGCAGAGGCGTACATTCTGAGTGGCCCTAGCTGCAGGCAAAGGCAGGGTTTTCTGTGCCACTCTTCCCTGGGCTCGCTCTTCTGAGTCACACCTCAGACCCCTGTGGAGCAGTTGCTATTATTTCTAGGTTTTATGGGCATTTGGGGTGGGCTGCAAGGAATCACGTGGTTTCCAGGGATTTCTCTTGCAAGGGTCTAAGCTGATGGTCACTAGCTACAGAATTAGGTTGTTCAAAATGAAAGCTCAGATGCCTTTTAGGAAGAGAAATGAGCAAGGGAGCAGCATGGACTTTGGAGTGTGGTGGGTCGGAAGGGAGCTCAGCTACTTGGCTCCATTTGTTGCCCAAACAAGAGCACCCACATACCTCCCCTGCCGTCCCCTTGCCCTCATTATATCTCTCGTAGATGGAAATGATGTTTATTTTAAATTATGAGACAGTTATCCTAATTATGTGTTTTTAGTTACCATGCTTTCATTTTACTTCTTTATTATTGTATGAACTTGTCCTGGTAAGAAACACTTTGTTCAATAAATTTACACCATGAGTTGAGTGTTAATATACACAAATCCAATAAAAGTTATTTCTTTAATAGAAACTCTGCCAAACTTAAGGGGAAGGGATAGGAGAGAAGGGCAGAGAAAGGGAGGGCTCTCTAGATTATCAGCTATGCCAAACATTTTGTAAAACATTACTGTCCTGATCTCATTGCTTTTGTCTCCTACTCATTTGACATGTCCACCATGGCCCTCTAGTGGAGAAGGGGACAACTTGCTCATTTTTGCCACATAACCAGGTCAATGGAAAACAAGGGACACCTGATAGTGGGAAGAAAAGGGAGGCTGCTCATTCAAGCCTGGTGCTCAGAGGAAGTGAATGGGAGGGAGCTTTAGGTGTAGGCCCTAAAGTGAAGAATTGTGGCTGGAAGGGCAGGAAAGGGAAATGGGGACGGGGGGGCAGAGGGGCAGGTGACATTTTCTTCATTTAACAGTCTTATAGAAAAACTAAATAGATCACCTAGATGGATCATGCACACTTATCACAGGGCCCAGCAGGACTTGCTGCCCCGCCCCCTTCCCTCATCACCCCGCTTTGCTGGAGCATCTCCCACCTGGCCCATCCAGTGGGATGTGGCCCACACATGGTCCTGTCCCCCAGGCTGGCAGGGCATCTCATTTCCAGCATTAATCTGCCACAAAGCTGTGCTCAGAGCAAGGCCGTCCCTCTGGTGTGCCTCCCTTCCCAAATTCTGTTCTCTGGTCCCTGTTCACCACTGGGTTCCACGCACTGACAAGGTTTACAAGAGAGGCAAGTTTGCATTTGTGTGCGATTCCTAACCCAGGCAGTGTGGCTCCAGAGACCTCACCCTTGGCAAGTCAACAGAAGATGGCCTTAGGGCTGCCATTTGGATGTGCTTACAGGACCAAGGACTAATGGAAACCCAATAAAAGAACAAAACACAAGTCAATATGTACTTTCCAATAATTTTTTTGTTTTTAATATCAATTGATGTTTTAAAAAATACAGAGGTGTTTGACACAGAATAGCACCATTGTGTAGGATACACACAGTTCCTGCGCCCGGCACCTGAAGGGGATCTTCTTGCCTGGGCTGGGGGCAGTCACTCAGGGGGCATTTGACTCACACCAGTTAGTTTCCTGCCTCTGCCTTGACCCAAAGGTCTTACAGGAAGACAATAAATAAATAGAACACCGAGATTTTATTTTGCAGTCTGCCCAGTTCAGGTCTCTTAGAAAGAGAGGGGAGAAAAGTCCAAACTGTGAGAGAGGGGATGAATGGACATCAGGTCAGGTCAGCCATTCAGTGCAGAGTCCTAGAGTGACGGAAATTGGAAAGTACTTGGGTCCTTTGGATTTGCAATGGCTTGTGTTGTCTCTGGGTTCAGGTTTTTACAAGAAGCAGGCTGGCCCTATGTCCACACCAAATTCCTGGTCAGGCCCTCCTATGTCCATGGGTGCAATGTCAATGATGGGGAGGCGTGAGGTCTTCTGTGACCGGTACTCGATGACAGTCTTGTCCCACTTACCGGTGTGTTTCTAGTCAGGGAAGGGAAGAGACACCAGTCAGTAGATGCCTGGCAATCCAGGACCAGCTGCCTAGGACCCCAAAACTGAGCAACCTCATGAATATCCACAAAATATGAGCCACACATAGGGGGCTTCCTGGTTCCTCTCTCTTTTCAGCTTGCCAGAACCCTCTGTGCATGAACTCCCAATTCTGAATGGCAGGGCCCTTCTCCACCCTGCCCTTCCCTCTTCCCCACCCCCTGCACTGAGCTCCCCACCTGTCCCCCTTCTTCGCTCTGTTCAAACAGTTCTACAAGAGTCACTGGGTACACTGGGTAGGGTTTTGTTTCCCCTGAGCCAGAAGAGGAAGAAGATGGAACGATATGTGCCTCTTCCTCACTTGTTACTCAGCTGTGTTCTCTAGGTAAGCCCCCCCCCAACTCATGCCTCTGGGGGACCTGGACACCTGCTGCAGGCCCACCCTCAGCCCCACTCCAACTCTCCCCGCTCCAGCTCGCCCCACTCACCGTGCAGCCATCCTTCAGGGTGGTGTATGTGAACCTGCTGTTGCCCTCTGCCCGGATCTCTACGTCATTGGAGCCCTGGATGAGCAAGGCCTTCTTAAGGTTGCCAGCTGCTTCGTCCAGGTAGGCAATGCTGTTCTTGCAGTGGTAGGTGATATTCTGAGAGCCCTCCGTGGACAGTAGACGTAGGAAGGTCATCTGGATGCTAGCAGTGTTGGGAGCCAGGTTGTCATCTCCATAGCTGAACTGTTGGGGCACAGAACAGGGGTTGAGGCCTGGGAGCTAGCATTTGATGGGGTCATGGGCTATATGGGGTGCCTGGTGTTCACGGCTCAGAGGAGTTGAGGTGTGCTGTGGCAAGGAATTAGGAGGATGTTTTTGCTTCCAGGGAACAGAGTGAGCTTAGAGGACCTTTTTTTCCACTTCTAAATGGGTAAAAATACTCTTCCCCCTCTTTCTTTCCTTCTTTTATGCCCGAAAGAGAACTAAAGGAGAATGTGGGAACTGTGCTAAAAACTTTCAAGAAGACAAAGAGTCGAGTTGCCAGCCCGCCTGAGCACACAGGCACTCACGTGGAAGCCCCCGTTGATGGTCTCCCCAAACCAGACGTGCTTCTTCTCCTTGCTCTTGCTGCTCCACCAGTTCTTCTTGGGCACACTCGCTGGGTTGGGATAGACGCAGGTCTCGCCAGTCTCCATGTTGCAGAAGACCTTCATGGCATCCAAGGTGCAGCCCTGGTTGGGGTCGATCCAGTAGTCTCCTGCAGCAGGGAGAAGTAGTGTCCCATGGGGATCAGATAGGCACAGACACCAATGCCCCAGGGGGCCAGGCCCAACTGGGAGGGATGAAAAGCCCTACAGCAAGACCAGAGAGGGACTGGGGTGGTCTGAATGGAGGATGCGGGGGCTGGGAGGTCTGGATGGGCAAAGTGCAGTGCTATAGAAGGGCACAAGCAAAGAGGGCATTAGAGCAGTACCCAGCTGGTGCATGTGAGGTCCCATGAGGTCACCTCTGCCAGGTAGCCATGGCAGAACAGGTGGCCAGCTGTGGCTTCTCTGCTGTGAAATGGGGAGCAGCCCTCTTCCAGAACCTTCCAGGCCCAACCCTGCCCTACACTAAGGGGCATTTCCTCCCTTGCAGTGAAGGTGGCCATGCCCAGGGGCTGACTCCCTGCTCTCCAGGCAGGAGGATCCTGTCCTCCAGGCTCACCGCTCTTCCACTCAGGGTGGCAAAGTTTCAGGTCCCGGCAGGTGCGTGCAGGGTTCTTGCGGGAGCCCTCAGGGCTGCGGATGCTCTCGATCTGGTTGTTGAGGGACTTCAATGTGGCATCCACCTCGGCATCATGCTGTCTGAGGGAGCCAGCTGGCTGGTCAGCCCGCATGTACTGCAGAGGGTCTGGGCCCTTCTCTCTCTGGCCTAGGCCAGCGAAGGCAGACATGTCAATGCCAGGGCCAGGGGGACCTGGAGGGCCAGGAGGTCCAGGATTTCCAGGAGGACCCTGTAGCAGGAAACAGATATTAGCCAGGAACTGTGGGAAAATGCCCCCATGTTTCTCCCCATCTGCTAGTGTGCACTGGAGTGTTCTTGTCCCAGTCCCACATGTGGGGGAGGGGCCAAGGGACATATTTCTTCCTAGAATAAGAGAGAAGTCCCTCTCTTCTGTCTTCCGGCACCTCTGAGGAGGCCTCAGGGCAAAGGATGCCATCACTATTAGCTACAGACTGATACCTGTTGCTAAGCACAGACCACGCAAGCCTGAAG
Source organism: Galagoides demidoff (assembly GCA_963574575.1). Classification (NCBI taxonomy): domain Eukaryota; kingdom Metazoa; phylum Chordata; class Mammalia; order Primates; family Galagidae; genus Galagoides; species Galagoides demidoff. The sequence continues at coordinate 18,134 of CAUYQV010002342.1, read as the reverse complement.
CAACAGCTCAGACAGCAGCAAGGAGTCAGGACACTTACAGCTGGTCCAGTTTCGCCTGAACGTCCACGGGGACCAGGAGGCCCAATAGGACCAGGGATTCCATTAGCACCATCTTTGCCAGAGGGACCGACGGGGCCAGGAGGACCCTGTAGGCCAGAGAGAAAGGAGGGCATGAGAAACGAGTGGTCCTCACAGGGAAGGCTAGAGAGTGGCCGGGGCTGGTTAGGCAGCCGTCCCGATCCCTATCACACCAGCCACTCTACTCCAGTTCCTCACACTGTCCAGCCATGGCCAAGAGCAGCAGGGCAGCTCCACGGTGCTCCCACCCTCTCCAGCTCCACTTTGTAAAATCTTATTAGCAGCTGCCAATTTCACCTACCACACTGTACCTTCAGGAGCTTTTCTGGCCACAGGGTCACCAAGCAGTCCCACCCTGAAGCTATGAGGACCCCTGAGCCCCAGGCTTCCCCAGGAAGGAGCAGCATTTCCCTCCCCATGGGAACACCTGGCAGACCCCATCTGGTAGGGTCCTTCCCCTCTCACTCCATCTCACTTACTCTAGGGCCAGAAGGACCAGCAGGACCAGAAGCACCTTGGTCCCCAGAAGGACCCTGTGTAGAAGAAAGAGCCAAAGGGCAGCAGTCAGCACTGACGGATGAGGGTATATAGATAAATCTTGGGAATCGGGGGAGTAGCTGTATTTCCCACCCTGTTCCCTTTTCACTTCCACCTCCCTCTAGCCCTGAGGAGGTCTTGGAAATATTTTAGGTGATCTCAAGCTGTCTAGGCAGCACGAGAAACCCAAATGGGCTCTGTGGCAGGAGGCCCTGGGGAGCCCTGGGCAGGCAGCGACACTCACAGGAGGACCAGGCAGGCCCTGCAGACCAGTGAAGCCACGATGTCCCTTCAGGCCCCTCTCGCCAGCTTCTCCAGTCTCTCCTTTGTCTCCACGGGGGCCTTGAGGGCCCTGGGAATAAGACAAATAGGGTCAGGTCAGGGCCAAGACAGGAGCCCTTTCTGTGTTTTGCCCAAGCTGGATGGGCAGGGTCCCACTGCCCTCCAAGCCTGCCTCTGCAGAGGACCCCATACAGGACTCTCAGACACTCACTGGGAGTCCCCGGGCTCCAGCTGGTCCTGAGGGTCCCATAGGACCTTGTGCACCCTGTGAGGAGAAAATGAGAAGAGCATCAGAGGAGAACTAGGGCCAGCCGACTCTCCTCTGCATCTGCCCAGGGCTGGGCACTGAGGCGTCCACCTCTCCAGTCCAGACTCCTCATGGTGCTCATGCAGGGGAGGGCAGTCCTGGAGATGCTCTGCTCACTTGGCCACCCACCTCACCATGTTACTGAGCTCAGGATACTCACAGCCTCTCCTCTGTCTCCCTGTTTGCCAGTTGGGCCAGCAGGGCCAGGAGAGCCAGGGGGTCCAGGGGCTCCGGGAGCACCCAAGGCACCAGTCTCACCACGATCACCCTGTCAGAAGAGAGGTCTTAGGCTCAGAGGAGATGCTCCAGAAGAGGCAAGGACAGAGGGCCCTTCTGGACTGATTCCAACCTGCCACCCTGGGCTGACCTGTGAGGCAATGTCCTTCTCAGCCCACCTCAACATAGAGACTCCCAGATGCTCACCTTGACTCCAGCTGCTCCATCTCTGCCAGGGGGGCCATCAGCACCGGGGCTTCCCTGGGCACAGGAACAGAGATGTGATCAGATCTGCTCCCCTGTCCTCCCCTCAGAGGTCCAGACCTCTTCTCTTCTGCCTACTGACCCTTTGGCCCCAAAACTTTCCCACGGAGCTTCAGTTGGCCTTCCTCCCATGTACCTGGCTCTCTGTGCCTGCCTCCCTCCCCAACAACCTTCCCATGGCACCCAGGCCCTTGGGCCTAGCGGCTGACCCTGCCATTCTCTTCCCCAGGGCCCAGGACTGGTCCTGGCTGGCCCTAGCACAGAGATATACAGGGCTCCTCTTGCTAGTCAGAGCCACCTGGGTGAGGAGGAGGGGTGTCTCACCTCTCGTCCAGGTTCACCTGCAGGACCAGTCAGGCCAGGAGGACCCACAGGGCCAGGAGGACCTCTGTCTCCAGATGCACCAGGTGCACCCTGCTTGCCAGGCTCACCCTGCAGCAACACAGAGACCAGGACAATGAGCATGTATGCTAAGCAACCATGGACCCACTGGCCCTTCAGGAGAAAAGGCAGACAGAGGGATGGTTCTGAGGGTGCTGAGTGGGTGAAGCTCAAGGTGGTGTTGTCTGCAGAGGCTGTGCCACTGCTTCAAGTGCTGAGCAAAGAGCCTTAGGCCTGCTCAAAGAGCTCAGCTGGGTGGAGGGGCCTATCACACTCACCGATGGGCCAGGCAGGCCAGGGAATCCTCTCTCTCCACGCTGCCCAGGAAGACCAACAATGCCTCTCTGACCAGCCAGACCTTGGGGACCTGGAGGACCATCGGCACCCTGAGAGAGGGGGGTGGAGATGAGAACCAGCCAGGACTCTTCCTGACCTTTCAGAATAGTTTCCTCTATGCCACTTTCTCTGTGGCACCCATACAGCCCTGCTCCCTCCCACACCCAGCTCTGTAAGCTCAGAAGCCTCTCCCAACCCTGCTCCCAGGGACCACGCACAGCCTGGTGAGGGACTTACAGAGGGACCCTCATCTCCAGGCTCTCCTTTCTCGCCAGGGGGCCCAGCAGGACCTTGGAGACCAGGGTCACCAGCTCGGCCGGCGGGGCCACTGTCTCCTCGAGAACCTTTGGGACCATCTTTTCCAGAAGGACCAGGGGGACCAGGGGGTCCAGGGTTGCCCTAAGAAAAGCAAATGCAGGAAGTGAGAGCTCATCTTACCTTTCCCTGTCCAGGCTGCCAAAGCCACCGTGGCCTCAGGGACAGTACTTTCCCTTCAGGGGGCTTCCCTACTTCTCTGTGCTAGGGCAACTCCCCCCCACCTCTGTGACTGTTGCCCACATATGAGAGCTCTGGGAAACCAGCCTGGGGCCCTCCAACCCTTCACTTCCTCCCGTTTCCTCCAACCCCTAATCCCTACTCTGGCTTGGCTCCTCTGACCCTAAGCTTTCTGCTCATCCCACTACTTGCTTCCTCTGCACCTGGAGCTGGGGAGCTGGTGACCTTGCCTTGCCTCTGATCCCTCCAAGAAGGCTCTGAGAGTAAGACCCAAGCTGACTTTCTTGTAGAGCACAGAGGCAGAACGTGCTCAAGAATATATGTATACCCAGGATGAAGGTCAATATGGAAGCTCTGTCCCAGGCTAGCTGTCTTCATGGGACAGGTCCCCAGGGTCCATTAGCTACCTCTCCCCAGAGTAGGAAGGAACAAAGGGGAGTAGAGGCTGCCTGGAGCCCTTTGGAGCCCTGTTGGGGGCTGGGCCCCCCAAGCCAGGAGGGGCACTTACATTGGAGCCAGGAGGTCCAACACGGCCAGCAGCTCCAGGGAATCCAGTGGCTCCCTGTGTGAGGAAGGAAACCCCCTGAGTGCCTCGGTTCCTCAGGAAATTCAAGAATGGAATTGGCAAGGATGGGGGCTCAGAGGCTGGTGTGGAAAGGGGCAAGGGTCCGCAAATCAGAGAAGGAATTAGGGAGGGAGGGCCCATCTGGCCATTGAATCAGGTGTGTTGGCTCCCCTGTCTCTTGCTTCAGGAAGCTCAGAGGGGCCAAACCCAGAGTCAGGGGGATCCAGGGTCCCTGTGTGCTCAGCAGAGAGAGATGTCCTCTCCCCCACCTGGCTGAGGGATGGACGCAGGCTGGGGCTTAAGCAGAATTGAGATTGGAGGGGGTGGGGTGGGGTGTGTCCCAGAACACTGCCCACTGTGGGTGCTTCCTGAGAGGATGCAGGGATGTGAGGGGCTCACTCACCGGGGGGCCTTGGGCACCACGGGATCCTTTAGGACCAGTCACTCCAGTAGGACCCTGGGAGGGAAAGGAGGAGACAGTGAAGCCAATGGCCCAGGGAGGGTGGTGGACTTGTTCCTGAGCCCCAGCAGTGGATTCCCAGCGGCTAGGTCCTCAAAGATGCAGATTCCTGGGCACTAAAATCCCAGCCCAAGAGAAGCTGTCCCAGGCAGGTCTGTCCACTCTCGCCAACAGGAGACTTGTATTCTAGTCCAGGGTCTCACCTCCAGGGACACTCTTCCTACCACCCCCTAGGAGACCAGCTGCTTGGTCCTGGCTGCCTATTGTCAGTGGAGACCAGCCTGCACTGTGTGTCACCCCCATACCTCCCACCAGTCCACACACCACACTAAGACAATGAAAGCTCCTTCCACTGATGGGTGGGGCAACCCCAGACCTGCTGGCCCTTCTTTTCCTGTCCAGTCTGCTGGGGCATCTCCTCCCGCACCCAGCAACCCCTGCCTCAGAGAATAATTCTCAGCGAGTCAGCATCACCCACCTGAGGTCCAGGCGCTCCAGAGGGACCCTGAGGACCAGGGGCCCCAGCATCACCCTTCTGGCCAGCCTCTCCTTGTTCACCCTTGGCACCAGGCTGGCCATCAGCACCCTATAACAGAAAAGAGGGACAAATGAGGGAAGGGCAATCCAGGTCCTCAAGGTTCTTTTGAAAGAGCCAGAGACTAACTCTGTGAGTGCATGTGTCTACTCTGAGAACTGGGCCTGAGACAGGGCTGTTGTATCAATGTGGTGGTGTGCAAAGAGAGGAGAGGACAGTCCTCTTCCAGCTTCTTTAAATGATATCCTTCCCTCTCCAGCAGGCTCAGCTGCCCTCAGATACTGGATGTGTTGCTGGTGGGAGTGGGGCTGGGAGAGGTGGCCCAAGATACTCACGGGAGGTCCGGCGAACCCAGCTGGCCCGGGGGGCCCAGTCTCTCCACGTTCACCCTGTGAGAGAAGGGGCCAGGCAGAGGTCAGGGCTGGGCCTGCTCCCTCCTGAGAATCCAGAGCCTCTGGGCTCCACCCAGCCTCATGCTGCCCAGAGAGAAAGCATCTGAAAGTAGCCTGCACCCTAAACCAAGGGCCCAGTAAGAAAGCATCGCCCTGACCATGTCTTCTCCCATCTCTCCTCCTGCCCCTAGACCCAGAGGACAGGCAGAGTGCTAGGGCGGCCACCGGCTGGCAGATACTCACTGGGGCACCTCGAGCACCAGCGCTTCCTGCAGGACCAGGGGGTCCAACTTCTCCCTAAGGGGTAGGGGGAAGAGCCAGGGATGAGGAAGAGAAGTTAAGAGTGGGGGAGGGTGCAGGGGGTCCAGAAGCCCTGTTGCTAAGGGCTCAGGCCCCACACCCCACATTCCTGCTCCCCATCTTAGCCACCCCCGCACCCTCTCCAGGTTCTTAGTCTAGCTAAGTCTAGCTCTGCGTAACAGGGCACATGGCCAATGACCTCATTCTGAGAATGCTCCCTTCAGTTATTATAGACCCTAGTGGTCAGGAGGGTGACAGCTGGTGAGTGAGGATCTGGAGCTGAGAAGGGGCATGATGGGGACACGAGGCAGAGAGAGGAATGGGGCCATGACTCACCTTCTCACCATTGGCACCAGCTGGGCCGGGGGGCCCAATGGGACCAGTCAGACCCTGTGGGAGAAGGTGAAGTGAGAGAGGCAGGGGCTTAGCAGGGACTGTGGGGGCCCACACCCAGCGCACCACACCGGGGCTCCTGCCCTGGCCCCTAGGGCCCTCTCTGACCCCAGTTTGACAGGGAGAGCTCAGCAATTGCCCACACAGAGGCCGGACCGGGACCCCACTCACATACTGCGTAGCCATGCTCCCCGGAGTGCAAGGCTAGAGAGTTACAGGGTCCCCTGCATGTGCCCCCAGCCCAACCCTGGGGGTCCTGACACCAGCATTCACCTACCCGTCCACCATCCTTTCCAGGGGCTCCCTCAGGGCCTTTCTCTCCAACATCACCCTGGAAAAGACAAAACCGGCTGCCTCAGTGAAATGCTTTAGAACCCCTTGCCCGCTCAGTCTCAGCCTGGCTGGAACTCTGCTCAAGAGGGGTTTGCTGTGATCTCAGGGTGGGTGACAAGAAGCGACAAGAGTGATATGAAGGCTTAGGGGAGATGATGTCCCTAAAAGACAGAGAGCAAGAACTTAGGAAGGAGGTCTCCAGGCTTCTTGGGAAGGGCCAAGTGGGACCATCATTCCCAGACACCATGGGGGAAAGTGTGGGAATGGAGGGACAGGAGTGCGACAGTCATGGCCTTGGTGAATGGCACACTCCGCCCAGTACTTACCCTGTCTCCCTTGGGTCCAGCGATACCAGCTGCTCCTCTCTCGCCAGGCATTCCCTGAAGACCTGGAGGACCCTGAGCCCCAGTAGGGCCAACTGGGCCAGCTGCACCCTGGAGTGGGAGGCAAGAGGGAGTCTGTGGTAGGCAGACCTTTCCCAGGACCCCTGGGCATGGAGCCTGGGAAGCCAGGGCCCCAAACCCTTCTTTCTCCACCTTCCTTCTACCCAGACCTCCTTTCCCGCTCCATATTCCACTCCTTTCTCCTGTTCTTTGTTCCTCCTGAGTCCCCTCCCCTTCTCTCCCTGCTCAGTGGGGTCTCCCAGGGCCACCCAGAAGACCCTGCAAGACTTGGCCTCACTTACTTTGGGACCATCAGTGCCAGGAGTGCCAGGGAGGCCACGGGGACCCTGGAGGCCCTGGGCACCGGGAGAGCCACGTTCACCTGGGAAACCTCGTTCACCCTGAGGCAGAGACACCAAGGAGCAATCAGGCAAGAGCAGTTGGGGAGAAGGCCCAGGGGGAAGTGGGGAGATGGGGAGGAGCGGGTCCCGAGCAGTCTGTGGTGCTGGGAGGCACTGGCAGAGCTGCCCAGGAAGGGAGGCCACCCAGCAATGGATGACAGGACACTCACCCTGGGACCGACAAGGCCGGGAGCTCCAGCTTCACCAGGAACACCCTGTGGAAGAAAGAAAGATGTGTGAGAGAGTAAGGGTGTCATGTCCCAAACCCCTAAACATCCCCCCTGTGTGGGCCACTGAGCTCACACCATCATCTGTGGGGAGCTGGGATGTGGGTCTGGGGCATTCCCAGGCCTCAAAGGGCTCCTTGTGCCCTCTTGCCCTTGCCTCTGTGGCATCAGAAGACATCTTTCCATCTAAACAGGCTGCAGGTTCAAAGAGCCCCATACTCACCTGGTCACCTGCTTTTCCACCTTCACCTGGGGGACCCGGAGGGCCAGGAAGTCCCTAGAAGCCAAAGTGAAAAGTGTTAGCAAAGGAGTGTCTTTGCTGCCCCAGCCCTGCATGGAGGCAGGGCACAGGGCAGACCTCAGGGGACAGCCAGGAAGGAGAGGTGCAGGGAAGCCTTGACCCCCCAGGAGTTGGGCAGGCCTCCTGGGCACAATCCTGCCTCTGCCCCAGACAGCCCAGGACAGAAGCCTGGTCCAGCCACCTACCTGGAACCCAGATGGCCCAGGAGCACCCTGCTCGCCTCGTTCACCAGCAGGTCCCTGCAGAGACAAAGAGAAGGTGAGCTGAGCCAGTGCTCCGGACCACCTGAGAGCCACATCTAGCCCCGGGTGAGGTCAGCAGGGAAGGCAGGCCCAGTGCCTTCCTGCACTGCCCAGCCCACATGCATGCATCAACGACCCAACTCCCCAACTCCTCTCCACCAAAGAAGGGGTGCATTGCCACAGCTCCAGGCTGGTCTGGGGTCCTGGCTCAGCCCCATTACTGGATGGGCTTGCAGTTACGCTGCCATCATCCTGCCAAGCCCCTGCCGAGGAAAACCTGGAAAGGCTGGGGAGGTACTTACAGCAGGGCCGGGGGGTCCAGCAGCACCTGTCTCACCATCTTTGCCAGGAAGACCCTAGAAGGAAAAGAAAATGCCATGACTTAGGCTTTTCTTCAGTTCTGTAGTGCTCCCAGGTCTGTGTAGGGTCACTTTTGTGTCCAGGGTTTTCAGACCTCACTGTCCCCCAACTACTCCATCTGCACTCCCTCCCCTCCCTTTGTTCCTAAGCCCTGCTTTTTCTCTTTCTTAGCATGGATGCCTTCTCCATCTCCCTTGCCTGCTGCCTAACTGGAGTCAGAATCTCCTGTGTGGACTCCTACAGGAGCTGGGCCCACCCCAGCCACAGGGATCTACATTGCTAGCAGGGACCCAGGACCACACCATAGGACAGTCACCCCCCTGCCCCTCCCAGGTGTTCAGGGAAGGGTACTCACTCTCAGGCCAGGAGCACCGGGCAGGCCCTTCTCACCAGCTTTGCCAGGCTCACCCTGTAGGGAAGAGTGTGTGGGCCCATGAGTAGAGCCCCCTGGGGAAAGGGGCAGGCCTACAGGGGAGACCGGGGCCTGGGCCCCACCCTGAGGAACAGCAAAGGATAAGGCAGAATATCGGCCCCTTCTCTCGTGTCCAGAGGCATTAATGGCAGCCAGGCCACCAGGCACTGCCCCATGGAGCAATGCCATAGCTGCAATGTCCTGAGGCTCTATGGGCCCTGGGTTCTCCCAGATCACACTGTCTCCTTCAGGACACACTGGAACTACATATGGCACAGGGATCCCACTTATCCCTGTCCCTGGATTGACTCCACTCAGGATCCAACCCTTTTCCCAAGGGGTCAGGTAGACAGATAGCACCACATGGGAAGAAATGGAATTGCAAATTATTACTTACATTGGCACCTTTGGGGCCAGGGAAACCCATGACACCAGGCTGCCCACGAGCTCCCTGAGGACCTGGAGGTCCAGGGCGACCATCTTCCCCAGGGGCTCCCTGAAAGAGAGGACACCATTCATTCTCAGACCACAGACACTCTGACCACATCTGTCCAGTCAACATCTACTCAGTGTCTGCCATGTGGCAGGCACAGACTTGGCACTGAACACACACACACATGGCACCTAGGACTAGCCACAGGTGAGACCAGCAGCCTACACCACACACAGGTCCATCTGTGACAAGGCACTGTTGAGCTCAGAAGTCTGCCCCAGTGCACACTAGACATTGTCATTCCCCCAAGGAAGGGCCCAAATACAAAAGGGGGTCATATTTTCAGACATTACAGCTAGTAGACAGGCCACTCCTGGACCCACAACCTGCCTTCTCTTCCCTCCCCTTCTCTTCCTGCCCAATTCTCCAAATTCACCCCCACACAAGCTCCATTCTCTCTCCTCCCTTCCTCCCCCTGGGATAACCCCCTACCCTCCAAATAACTCCAGGATTGGACACTTACAGAAGGGCCAACTTTGCCTTGAGGACCAGCATCACCAGGGCGACCAGTGAGACCCTTTTTTCAAGAGGAAGAAGAAGGTGTTGTCAGGGGCAGGCCCCAGGACCTCCCAAACCTGACAGCACAGGGTTGGGGGAGGAGGTAGAAAGGACATAACAGTCTGCTCAGAGTCTGAAGCCAAGGGCAACAGCAAGCACCTCTGCTCCTTACCCGGGCTCCAGGAAGACCAGGTTCTCCGGGACGGCCAGGGTCACCATTGGCTCCCTTAGGACCAGCAAGGCCCACGGGCCCTCGCTCTCCAGGGGCTCCCTACACAAGAGGAGTCAGGGAGTCAGTGAGACACCATGTGACCAGGGATGCAGGTGCAGGGGGACAGCCCCTCTTTCCCCACTCACCTTGGGACCTGCTAGACCATCCTGCCCTGGGAAACCACGGTTGCCAGGAGCACCCTAGGAAGAAGTGGGGAAGAGAATCAATAAGTGGAAATGACCCCTAAGTGGATGGTGGCTGAAGAGAGCCCAGCCAGGCCCCAGAGCATCCATCCCACCAACCCACCAGCCCACCAACCACAGTTTCTGGGGATCAGTAGCTATGGCCTGTGGGATTCTGAGAGGTTAACTTCTTGAGCCTGTCTCCACCTTTTTGGGAAGGAGTTCAAACTGTTTTGTGTCATCTTGGAGGTTGGGGGACACAACAAAGGCTAAGGGCTCCCTATCCCTATGGAGGTGAATGAAGAAAAGAGGAGTGTGGTGTCCAGAAAAGTCACGAGTTTGGCAAGAACACAGCTGCAAGGATTTCTGCTTCCATCTCTAAGGCACAGCTCTGGTGAGGTTGGGCATTCCCAGGTCACTTACTCTTTCTCCAGGAGGCCCAACAGGCCCAGCACCACCAGGTTCTCCGCGGGCACCTCTTTTGCCTTCTTCTCCAGCCGGACCAGGGGCTCCCTGGGGGCCGGCAGGGCCCTGAGGACCAACACAAAAGAGAAACAGGGTGAGTCTTCAACTGGCCCTGGGGCAAGCACTGGCCCAGAGTGTGGAGGAAGTGAACTTGGCAATTGTTTCAGGGCTAAGGGACTCAGGAAAGAGGAGCCATGAAGAATCAGCAGACACAGCCCAGCAGGAAGGGGGACCTGAAGCTGCAGCAGGGTTTTCTGTGAAGTCCCTTTCTCTGGGAACAACCTGAGAGGGCCCAGACTGGGGGATAGGGCCCCCGCAGAGATGGGCAGAGGCTAGAATGGCTGTGTGCCCTCTACAGTAGCCGGAAAGATGAGGGGTTGCCGCAGATACTCACAGGTTCTCCCTTGGGGCCTTGTTCACCTTTGAAGCCAGCAATACCAGGTTCACCCTTAACAGAGGAGAGAGGCAGGTCTTCACACAGGGCTCCCTCGCGATGCCCACCCCACCTGCAGTATCCTGGTTCAAGGTGCCCTTGGACAGGCACTGGTTGAGGCTAAGGCAGGAGAGCACCGGAAGGAGGGGAGGTGGAATTTGACTCCAGGATGTAAGTGGGACTTGGGGTTACATTGGGTTCTTACCGTCTGACCTTTTGGGCCCAGAGGACCAGTTGCACCTTGAGGCCCAGGAGGACCACGGGGTCCAGGGAAGCCAGGAGCACCAGCAATCCCAGGAGCACCCTGTCAGGGGGAGCAGAAGAGAGGGGCGTAAGGAGAGAGGCCGAGGCAGGACTGAACCCACTCAGAGGAATAAAATCCAGGGGCCAACACTCACAGCAGATCCTTTGGCTCCGGGAATTCCATCAGTTCCAGGGTTACCCTGAAAAAGGAGACAGTGTCATTGCAAAGTAAGCAACAATGAATGAACCCCAACCACCTCCCAGCCCTCCAGGGTTCAGATCTGGGACAGGGACAGGTGCTGTCCATTTCAGGGGCACACCTACTGTGCTTCTCCAGGGAAGACTCTAGATCAGTGGTTCTCAACCTGCGGGTCGTGACCCACAGGATCTGTATTAAAGGGTGGCAGCATCAGGAAGGTTGAGAACCACTGCTCTAGATGGAGGGGATATGTCTAGAGATCAGGGGACAGGCGCTGGGCCAGGGTAAAGGTTTGGTGACTGCAGTTCATGCCCCTCAGACCACAGCACAGAGTCAAGAATGCCAAGGCCCCAGGCCCCAGGCCCTTAGGCCAAAGAGAAGCTGCACTTACAGAGGCACCGGCGGGTCCAGGGGACCCAGGAGTACCAGGTTCACCGCGAGGACCTTGAGCGCCTTCAGGACCACGGGCACCAGTGGGGCCAGCTTCACCCTGGAAAGAGGTAGGGAAGATGATATAAAGCAGGGTACACAGACCTCTAGGCAGCTGGCAACAGCTCAGGGTAGCTGCATGCTGGGCACCTGACAACTGAGTTATGCATGTGCTCCTGCTCCCCCGCACACAAGAGCATGCATGTTTACATGTCTGTTCACACACAGGTCACATTGTCCTTTTTGTCTCTACTTGACTGGGCTGATGACCTGATGGCTCCCATGCCTTCCTTCTCCACCGCCCCCTCCCTCTCCACCATACACTGCCACAGGCAGTTATGTGCTCAAGCAATAGGCTGCTGGAGTGTTCCTCCGCTGCCTATCAGAAATGCAAGGGCTAGGCTCGGTGCCTGTAGCTCAGCAGCTAGGGTGCCAGCCTCATACACTGGAGCTGGTGGGTAGAATCCAGCCCAGGCCTGCCAAACAACAATGACAACTACAACAAAAATATAGCTGGGCATTATGGCGGGCGCTTAGTCCCAGCTACTTGGAAGGCTGAGGCAAGAGAATCTCTTAAGCCCGAGAGTTTGAGGTTGCTGTGAGCTATGAAGCCACTGTCACTCAAGGGTGACAGCTTGAGATTCTGTCTCAAAAAAAAAAAAAAAAGAAATGCAGGGGCTAGGACCCTGCCATCCAGGTACCGTGGGATAATGGGCAAGTGGCACTGTCTTCCCATCCCTCCTGTGTTTCCATTTTATTAAGGAACCAAGGCCCTGGAGGTGAGCCCATGGCCACCTGTCCTGCTACTTCCCTGAGCAATGCAGCTCAGCGCACCCTCCCTGCCCATCTGGCTGATGGGGGCACAGAGACACCAGACCCTGGCCCCAGCCTGTTGGAAATGAGCTAGAAAGGGCAAAAGCAGCTGGGCAGGCGCTCCAACCCTGCTTTCCTGGCTCCCACTGCAGGCCAATCCACCGTGGGGGCCTTTAGCAATCTCCTCCCCACAAACAGCCTCTGCTTTTACTTTCATTTCTTCCCGAAAGTTATAACTCTCTCTGGATGGCAGAGTCCCTGGGGCCGGCTGCTGACCTGGAGAGAGGGCAGAGCCTCCTCAGGTTTCTTCTCAGAACATTCCTGCTTCACTTTTGTAGTTATTACTTTCTAAAGGTCAGGCCCCCTCACCTTCTGCTGTCCCTCTTCACAATGGGTCTCCTTCACCCGGCTCCAGGGGCCTCAGACACTGTCTGGTTGCCATGGAAACCCCCAGGAGGGGAAAAGCAACCTGATGCCAGAGACACACGGAGGCTCCTTATTCATTCCCAGGGACGTCCACACTGGAATCCCTCCTGGGCCGCAAGGGCCTGTCCCTGCACTGGCCGGCCTCCCACGGGCCTCTAGTAATCCTCCGAAGGAAGGACTCCATTAACTCAGCTCAGAAGGGCCAGACACCCGCCCCCATGAGGCTGAACCGGAGGGGAGGGGGAAACAGGGAGCTGGCTCCTGGCCTACTCCCCTCCCCTGCCTGTCCCCTCCAGCACCCTCTGGGTCTGCAGCCTGCTCAGCTCTTGGGTCTCTGTTCTGGCCTCTGTCCCCTCCTGGGTCTCTGGTGTATCCCCATCATTTTCTCTGTCTGCCTCTCCCCACTCTGAAGCTGTAACTGGACCTCTCACTTTTTATCATTCTGCCTTACTTCCCTCTAGCCGGTGACGCTGCAAAGCACCTAGCTTTGTGCCCTGCCTAGTGGAGAGCAATGGAGCATGGCAGTGGGCAGTGGGAACCCCTCCTCTGAGGGACCAGCTAGCAAGGGTCACGAGGAGAGGCAAGTGTCTCGGCATGCAGCAGGGCACACACCTTGGCTCCAGGAGCACCAGGGAAGCCAGGACCACCAGCAGGACCAACGGGACCCTGTAGAGAGGAATCAGGTGAGAGGGGGGTGAATGCCAGTTCTGGGCACAATCTCTCCCGCCTCCAAGGTGAGCAGCCCACACACCTCATGTTCCTTCCTACCCTCATGCTGATTACACTCTACATCTATTGTGGCTAAAAGTCCCTGGATGAAAACTGTCCCCACTGCCAGAGTCCCTGGGAAACTCAAGAGCGAGGCCTTGCTTTGCCTGGCTTCAAAAGTCAAAGTGAAGTTTCTGCCTATATATGAGATGAGAAGCAGACAATTCTTTAACTGACCCCCTCAAAGACTGAAAGGGTGGCTGAGAAAAATGAACTAATGCCTCAGAGTTTGTTATCAACGTGCTCAGGTAGCATTAAAATTATTCCTCCTCCTTCCTCTTTTCCAATCAAAGTCAGAGAACTGATACAATTATACCAAATAAACCCTGCAGACTTCATCGGGCTGTTTCCTAGGACCCTGCTGGGAACAACGGGTACTCACCGGAGGCCCTGCAGGGCCTGGCTGGCCATCATTGCCCCGGGCACCCTGTGAGCAAGAAAAAGGACACCATGAGAGGTGCTCCCAATCCCCGTCTGCCCCTGATCACAGCCCACCCTCGCAGAAAACGAGCAAGACACTGTGCTGGGGTGTCCAGAGCTGAGCACAGAGGGCAGGGTGTGGGCACCAGGACACCCCGCTACAGGAGCCCCTCTGTGCTGCCCATGTGAGAGGGTAGGCCAGCGGGCTCTCCTCTTCACTAAAATTTAGGCAATTTCCTTGCTATTCCTTTATCTCTTCAGCTTTAGTTTAGACTCCAAATACCCCTAACTTCAGGCCAAGTTATCATTTAAGGACTCAAGGAAGTGGGTGAAAGGAAAACGAAATAGCCACCTGCAGCCTGGACTCAGGGCTTCCTGCTTGCCCACAGGATGAAGCCTCTGCGAGGCTGGGTTACCTCCTTGGTTAAGGCTTTGCTAAGGCCTCCTCAGGGTTAGCTACACTTGCCTCTGCCCCCAGCCCTCTGCTCAACAACCTGTTCTTACAGAAAACAAAGATGCTTGCAGGATGCGGACAGGGCATAGCCCAAAGACACACATCTGAACTGATGCCCTCAGAGTTTTTTATTCACAAAGCAAGGCAGGCTGCCAGTTCCTTCTCTACAGGACTTGCGCTTTGAGGGTTTTTTCCAATGGGTTTGTGATAGGCACTGCTCAAACTCTGTCTCTAGGGCGCAGGGAACTCTTAACCCAAACTCTGTTAGCCAGAGAGCTGTGCAGAGCTGGGCCTGGGACCTAATCCTCAGCAGGGACCCCCACCCCCACCCCACTCTGAGCAGGCCAGGAGGGGGCCTTTTCCCTCTTGGGCTCCACCTGCTAGTCTGTGCTTCGGCTTCAGAAGCTGCAGGAGAAGGATGCTTTAGGGGGAGCTCATGTTTTAAATAAGACTCTTCTTGTGGCTCTGAAACTCTCCAGATTAGCATTTAACAGGAAAAGAGAAGATGCAACAGGAAAAATGCCAGAGGGAACATAAAGCCCTCTGGGGCTGGCCTGGCCACTTCAGAAAACTGTTCCTGGAGAAGCTGTGGCGATCCTTCCCTCTAGGAGTCAGCCAGCGGAGAGGCCCAGCCTGGACACGAGCAAAGGGGAGCTGCCATGATGAGCTGAGAGCCAGAGCTGGGCTGGCACCTGCCAGCTCTCCCTGCAGCAAGGCTGGGGAGAGGGCACATGACTGCAACAGGCTAGGTGGACCCAGCTGTCCCCAGCCCAGCCTTGACACCAGGCCCACATTTGGAAGTATGTGTGCCTGCCCAGTGTCTGAGGCCCGCACGCCTCAGATACTGCACGGCCATCTACTAGAAGCCAAGGCTCAGAAGGTTGCTGGAATTCCTCAGAGCAAAGACTGGCCAGGAAGAGCCTGATTGGAGGGCAGAGGGAGGAGGAGCAAAGAAGGGCTCAAACGCGAAGTTGTCCACCTTCTAAGCCAGCTCTTATACACCTTCTGGCAGCCTGATACTGTGGGGACAGGACCCAGCATGGAGAGCGGAGAGCAGGGCCCACTGTGCCCAGGAAGGAGAGGGACCAGGGCAGGGGATGCAGCTCGTCTCTACCCCATTCCCCGGCTGAGGCCACCACAGCTCAGACACTCGCTGAACGGCCCCAAGCCAGCGCCTGCTAATCTGTCGAAACTGGTGTTTCTTGGCAGGCCCAGCATGCTCTAATCCCCTCATACAGAGTGACCTGGGGCAAGGCACTTCAGCAGCACTGGCTGACAAATGGGGGGCGAGGGTGCTGGTTATTTTCCTGATCTGCTAGGGAGGGAAATTTCTGCCAAATAGATACATTATCTGGAAAGCAGCACAACTGAGTGAGGCCGATTTATCTTGGCCAGCCCCACGAGGCCCTGTGAGAAGGGGCTTCAGAGCCTGGGTGGCTGGTGTATAAATTCGACAAAAAGCATAATCTCCCTTAAACATGGCTTTCATCACATCATTCGCCTGGCCAGGCGCCTACAAGGACTCTCTATTGCTAAGGGATCAGAGCTAAATGCCTCCGTCTGGCACCCAGTGCCCTCCACTGGCTGCGATCCCCTTACTCTTAATGACCCATATTAACTAGGGGCCACTAGAGTCTGTGCCATAGTTTCTTCTCTAAAATAGGGAGAAGAATGGAAGTTACTCCTCAGGATGTGGGAGAAGAGTAAGCAAGAGAAAGCATATAAAGTATTAAGTATAGGAAGTGAAGTGGTGGCCCTGAGTACTGCATCATAATGTCACTAGCAGCATCAGTATAAATGCCCCAGGAGTGGCTGCTAGACGCTGTTACACCTTTCTCAGGCGCCATTATCTGAGCAACCAGAAAGTACAAAGAGTAGCACAGTGTCCCTCAGCTTCCACCAGATTGGCTGAGGGCCCGTGGAGGCTGGTGAAGAGGTAACCCAACAATCCAAACTAGTTAAAAGAGTCCTGCTCTCCCCCACAACCCTCCTCCTTGCCCTGTGCAGATCCAGCCCGGGAATTGTTAATTGGCACACTCTGAGTTAATTCTTATGGGACGATGATAGTCTCTGCACCTCACAGGCTGGTTCTGAGCGTTAAGTGAGATAAATTAGTAAACTCAAACATGCTGGCTATGGTATTTGGCTTTGTCTATTACTCACCGCAGCACCAGCAGGTCCGGTTCGTCCTCTTTCACCAGGCAGCCCACGGGGACCCTGGAACACACACCAGGGCAGTCCAAGGATGAGTACGCTTCACAGCACTCTGGGTCATTACCCCAGATCCCAGAGGAAAGGTACCTGCACTTGCCCAGGAAGACAAGAGCTCCTGGGGGCATTGCCTTCCCACCTTGCCCAGGGCTCCTTGCCTGGCTCCTCTTGCCACCTAGCAGGAACTTTGCTACAAGAGCTTGCCAAGCCAATCACAGTGGTTCACACCTGTTTTCCTAGCACTTTGGGAGGCTCAGGTGGGTAGATTGCTTGAGCTCAGGAGTTTGAGACCAGCCTGAGCCAGAGACCCCATTGCTACTAAAAATAGAAAAACTAGCCAGGCATGTGGTGAGCACCTGTAATCCCAGCTACTTGGAAGGCTGAGGCAAGAAGATCTCTTGAGCCCAAGAGTTTGAGGTTGCTGTGAGTTATGACCCCACAGCACTCTATTGAGGGTGACAGAGTAAGACATTGTCTCAAAAACAAACAAACAAACAAACAAACAAAGAAGAAAAGTTTGCCAAAATGTTGAGAATAAAGAGAATGTTTAGCAATTAAGCATATTTTAAGTGTGTTAACAGGGCAATTTCAAGGAAATGTTGCTGAAATCTTGAACAAAACGTCTATCTAATACATTTAACTTTTTGCTCACAATCATATCATAACTATAAAAGTAAATATGTACTTTGCACAAAGGGAGTGCTGGTGTTTATAATGCAGCCATCCATTAGGCTTTGGCTCGGCGCCTGTGGCTCAATCGGCTGGGGCGCCAGCCACGTACACCTAAGGTGGCAGGTTCGAATCCCCAGCCCGGGCCTGCCAAACAACAATGATGGCTGTAACCAAAAAATGGCCAGGTGTGTGGCCGGTGCCTGTGGTCCCAGCTACTTGGGAGGCGGAGGCAGGAGACTCGCTTGAGCCCAGGAGTTGGAGGTTGCTATGAGCTGTGATGCCATGGCACTCTACCCGGGGGGATAGCTTGAGGCTACGTCTCAAAAAAAAAACAAAAAAAAAACAAAAAAAAAAAAACAAATTACTGATGTCCTGGCTCTACTCCCAGAGACTCTTAAATCAAAATCTCTGGTCTGGAGATTAGAAATTTAAAAGCTCCCTAGATAATTTAGCCAAAGCTGGGAACAAGCACTGCCACATTATTTCACATCTCTGGGACTGGTTGTATCCTTCCAGACATTTTTCTATGCCCCAGTTTGCATGTTTTTGCTGAAGCAGACAATACTGCAATTAATAACCTTGTTCTTAGGTCTGTTTGTACGTGTCTGGTTATATGCATGTAATAAAAGTCCTACTGATGAAACTGATAGGCCAAAGGATGTATTCTCTTACAATTCTGATGGGTATCACCCTTCATAGAAGCTGTACAACTTTATATGCTAATCGGCAATGTGTGAGGTTCACTGCCTGCTCCCCATACCTTTGCCAGCACTGTGACACCAAGCTTTTTGGTCTTTCCTACTCTGACAGGTAAAAAATGGTATCTATTTATTTGCATTTCTCTTATTATAGATGGAGATTGAGCACCTTTTATTTTTTTTTATTTTTTGAGATGGAGCCTCAAGCTATCCCCCTGGGTAGAGTGCCATGGCATCACAGCTCACAGCAACCTCCAACTCCTGGGCTCAAGCGAGTCTCCTGCCTCCGCCTCCCAAGTAGCTGGGACCACAGGCGCCC
>CAUYQV010002341.1:0-21838 GCA_963574575.1 Galagoides demidoff | reverse complement strand
CAATTTATTAATCCATTCATGGGTCAGTGGGCACTTGGGCTTCTTACATGACTTGGCAATTATAAATTGAGCTGCAATGAACAATTGGTGCAAATATCTTTATTGCCAAATGATTTTTGGTCCTTTGGATATACACCTAGAGGAGGAATTGCAGGATCAAATGGCAAGTCTACATTTAGATCCCTGAGTGTTCTCCAAACTTCCTTCCAAAAGGTACGCACAAGCTTGCATTCCCACCAGCAGTGCAGAAATGTTCCCTTTTCTTCACATCCACGCCAACATCTGAAGTTTTGGGATTTTGTGATGTGGGCTACTCTTACTGGAGTTAGATGGTATCTCAGAGTAGTTTTAATTTGCATTTCTCTGATGATTAATGATGATGAACATTTTTTCATGTGTCTGTACACCATGTGCCTATCTTCTTTAGAGAAGCTTCTGTTCATGTCTGTTGCCCATGGTGAAATGAGATCACTTGTTGTTGTTTTTTAGTAATAAGTTTGAGTTCTCTGTGGATTCTGGTTATAAAATCATGAACTTTTCTTATGGCTGAGTAGTATTCCAGGATGTTGTTCAATGTAACACAATTTGTTAATCCATTCCTGAGTTGATGGGCATTTAGGTTGTTTCCACATCCTGGTGATTGTAAAATGAGCTGCAATAAATATTCTAGTGTAAATGTCTTTATGATAAAATGATTTTTTTTTCCTGGGTAAATGCTTAGTAGTGGGATTGTAGGGTCAAATGGAAGGTCTAATTTGAGTTCTCTGAGGACTCTCCCTATTTCTTTCCAAAGAGGCTGTATTAGTTTTCAGTCCTACCGATAGTATAAAACTGTCCCTCTCTCTCCACACCTGTACCAGCATCTACATCTCTGGGACTTTGTGATGTGGGCTATTATTACTGGGGTTAAATGATATCTCAGAGTGGTTTTGATTTGCATTTCTCTGATTAGAGATGATGAGCATTTTTTCATATGTTTGTTAGCCATCTGTATTTCTCAGAGAAGATTCTGTTTACATCTCTTATCCAGTGATAGCTGGGATTATATGCTCTTTTTTTGTTGATTAATTTGAGTTCTCTATAGATCCTAGTTATCAAGCCTTTGTCAGTTTTGTAATATGCAAATATCTTTTCCCATTCTGAGAGTTGTCTATTTGGTTTAATTGTTGTGTCCTTAGCTTTTCAAAAGCTTTTCAGTTTAATTAAGTCCCATTTGTTTATATTTGTTGTTGTTGTGATTGCCTCTGAAATCTTCTGCACAAAATACTTCCCCAGGCTGACATCTTCAAGAATTTTCCCACACTTTCTTCTGGGGTCTTCATTGTTTCATGTCTTATATTTAAATTTTGTATTCATCTTGAGTCAATTTTTGTAACATGTGAAAGGTGCAGGTCCAGTTTCAGTCTTTTACTTCTCATTATCCGGTTCTCCCAGAACCATTTATTGAATAGGTGTTCTTTTCCTCAGTGTATGCTTTTGTTTGTTTTATCAATGATCAAATGGCTATAAGAAACTGGTTTCACCTCTTCATTTTCTATTCAGTTCCATAAGTCTATGTTTCTGTTTTTATGCCAATACCATCTTGTTTTAATCACTGTAGACTTGTAATATAACCTGAAGACTGGTCAAGTGTTGCCTCCAGCATTGTTTTTATTTCTAAAAATTGCCTTAGCTATGTGGGTTTTTTCCTGGTTCCATACAAAACTAAGCACTATTTTTTTCAGTTCTTCAAAGTTTGATGTTGGTATTTTAATGAGGATTATACTGAATCTATAGATAGCTTTAGGAAGTATAGACATTTTAACAATGTCGATTTCTCCCCAGCCCAGAGCATGATGTGTTCTTCCATTTGTTGATGTCTTTTGCTACTTCTTTTCTTTAGGCTATTTCTCTTGTTTGTTTTGGTTTTCTTCACTTTTTAAGAAATTTTTAATAAATCTGTAATATGGCTAGATTTCAATCTTTACTTAGTTTTTATGAAAAATGTTATAATAGATGTTGCTATACATATATTTGTGTATATTTTTTATATGCTCTTTGTAAGATATATTCCTAGAGGTGGAATTGCTCAGCCAAAATATATCCACATTCTAAGTATAAAAGGATTTTTCCTGATCACTTTCTTAATAATACCATATATACGCATTACAAAATTTTATCAGTCTTTTAAAGTTGTTCAGTTTGTTATTACAAAATTTGGCATCTTATATTTACATTTTTTATTCCTTTGATTACTAAAATGTTAAATATACTTGTACATTTTTCTATTTATAGATTATTTGCATTTTTCTCTGATAACTCTTTATTTAAAAATTTTCTCCATTTTAATTTTATAAGAGATCTTCATACAGCATGGAAATTTAGCCTTTCTGTTATAATAATCACATTTATGTTGAAAATATTTTCCCAAAATCTGTTGCTAATTATTTTAAATTTGCTATACCATTTAAATTCATATAAAATTAAATCCATTAATTTTCTTTTCTGACTACTAAGAATTATTTAGGAGAGCTATTTTAACCCAGAAATATGTTTTAAAATATTTTCCTATATTGAATTCTAGTTATTTTTTGGTATTTACTTTTCACATTTAGATATCATATCTGTAATTTATTTTTTTAATCCTATAAAATAAATATCTAACAATTTCCTCCCATACATCTAAATGCCCCCAACATCATTCTTTTAACATCCTGCTTTAAAAAAATAATAAACATATATTTATGTATCTTTACATATATACATCAAATATTTGTATGTGTATATACTATATAAACTTGTATATAGTATATGTATGTATATACATACACTCATATATTTATATTTCTTTGTTTCATTGATATAGTGTACTTTTTATACCAACACCATATTATTTTAATCAGTGTATTTTATATTTCAATATGATAAAAGACACATTCCTATTTATGATCTTTTCTTTCTCACTTTTTGGGGGTATTTTTCAACATTTAATTTTGTAGAAGAACTTCAGAATCACAGATTTTAATGGATTTTCTTAGGATGTATTAAAAAATCCAACTGATATTTTTTCTTTTTGCATTGAATTTATAGGTCAGTTTTGAGAAGTATGTGTATCTTTGTAATGCCAAATTTTCTTAACTATTGATTCAAGGATTCATTTATGTCCCATAACTCCACATTTCTTATTAATCTTTTATGAGTATATTATCTAGAACAAGGCTGGCTGAAAGTAATAGAGACTCAAAATAACAGTAGCTTAAGCACAATAGGCATTTATTTCTTTCTCACATGAAAGTGTCCCACTAAATCTGATGTGATAGTTTTATCCCATAGTGTTTTCAGGGCCCAGATTCTTTCCACATTGTCCTGTCATGTCTTCAGAAGTCAGTTCTGTTCCTTAAGATTTGAGATAACTAGGAGTGCTGCAGCTATCTTATCTGTGTTCAGGAATAAGATTGAAGAAATGATAAACAAGAGGGATGCAAGAACATCTAGGTATATTACAAGGAAGGTGTTAGGGAACTGATACAGAGTAATTCCACTGATATTCCTTTTATATTCCATTGGCCATCATAAGGTGTCACATGGCCATATCTAGTGGCAAGAGTACGTAAGAAATATTGCCTCTATTCTGGTAGGCTATGAGTCGGGAAAAAGACTAGCACTCTATTAGTGTGGAAGACAAAAATGGACATTAGGGCACAGCTAGCAGTTTCTACCACAGTAGATACTTTTTAGTTTTTGTTGTTATTATGAACACATGTTCTTTGTCATGCATAAATTTCTTGTACACGTTATGATTTGTGAACAGAGTACAATGCTTTTATAACTTGAGAAACAGTATCCAAAAAATTCCATAAATGTAGGATTGCATTATTGTGGAGTTAACACAATGATCAAGGTGAGCAGCTACAGAGTCACATGATTATAATTCACTTTGGTGCTAGCTGGGGAACACTTCTGGATTCTGTGCCTGGGTAGGTTTTCCAGGATGTCTGAGCCAATTTAAGGAATACTTGGGTCAAATGGCAGCCCTTTTGTTCCCTCCATTCCATCAAGGATGATCAGGCTGCCAAAGACCTGGGAACAGAGAAACCCATCCTTGTCTTCCCCTGCTCCTACAGTCTTGGTTGCCTGCAGTTCCCTGCCCAGCATCATTCTCTTTTCCACATGCCCAAAGGTGAAACTTTAGCCCATCCATCATTTAGAACTGGGGCTCTGAGAAAGAAGGTTATTATTTGTGTTAAGCACAAATTCCCATCAATGGGAGGCACATTACAGAAGTTTGTTTTTCTTTAATTATAAATACATGTTGTACTAAAAGTAAGCAAAAAGATAAATAGGAAAAGTAAGCGCAATCACATATCACTGCCTAAGTTGATAGGAGTATTGTCTTTTCTCCTTCCTCCCTTTCCTTCTTTATTTCCTTTTTCTGTTTTCCTGTAAACTTACAGGATGACTATTAGGTGTGGAGTAGATTGATTTTCACAGCTTTTCTGTTGAATCACCAGTTCCACTACCTAGAGTGTCCAAACCCTTCCTGCATCATTAATCTCAACTACTGATCTCATGGCAATTGAACTCTACAAACAGGTTGCTGACCAAAGGAGATGTCCCCAGGAAAAGATAGCATTTTTACCTAGTACACCAAATTTTCTTCAATCAAATGAAATCAAAACAAAAACAATCTGTGTTCTTGGGAGATGGATAAAATGGCTCAAAACGTGTTTGCACTGAAAAGAAAATAAGTCACCTTTGGACACCTTCAACTTGCAAAATCTAAACTAATAACTAAGGAAAAATGTATAAAAAGTAGGTAAAAGACTCAATTACACTTGTGGATAAATATTATTTTTATCTAGTACAGTGTATATCACACTGGTGAAGATGTTGGTCTCAGTAGTCAAGCAGACCTGGTTTATATTTTTACGTTTACTCATTACAATCTGGGCTACATTATTTCTTCCTGCTAAAACTGAGATTTCTCATCTTTTGGGTAAATGTAATAACACTTTCTTGGCAATGTAGTCATAAGCTTATATGAAATAATTCAAGCCAAGATTATACACCATAGTAAAATGATAAATATTAGCTATTACTACTACTAGCAATAGTACTACTATTGCTATATTTTTATTATTAATATTTGAAGTACTAATGTGTGAAGATAGTATTATAAACTCTGTAGACTCCAAGGAATATAGGGCTAGATGTTAGTCCTTAGAATGCTCATAGTTTAGTTTGAGAGAATACATTCAACCAGTCATAATTATGTTTGATGGATAATGGTATGATGTTTCTTGCTAAGATAGAAATAATTGTTTTTATTATAATTGCTTCTAATGAGTTACCCTGATCCATGCCCCTTTTCAATATGATGCTGCCATGTCTACCACAATAGGTGGTATCTATGCCCATTGTTCTTGAACTTGGGTGGCCTTGAGATTTGTTTTGGCAAAATGATGCTATGTGACTTGCAAAGCTAAGCTTTAGTACTTCTTGCTGCTTCTACTTTCACTCTCTTAGAACAATTCTGCAATTAAGTGAAGACTCTCTTTCCCTGGAGGAAAAGAGGTTATGTGGAAGAGAATTAAGCACTCAGGCAATATTCAGTGCCAATTGCCAGACACATGAGTGAAGGCATCTTGGATCATCTGGCCCAGCTGAGCTATCAGATGACTGCAGCTAAGTGAGTGATCTCAGGAGAAACCAGCAGAGAAACCATCCAGTTGAGTGGAGCCCAAATTGCTCACAAGCAAGCAAATGGCTCTTGTGTTAAGCCACTAAGTTTTGTAATGGTTTATTACACAGCAATAGTTAACTGATCCAGTTTTATATATGATTCTCCTCTATAAACTCCTACTTAAACAATCTGTAGGCCCAGAGTTGTGCTTGTGCACATTGCTCCAAAGGACATGTATGAGACCACAGGATTAGACATTTCATCTTATGCTTGCTAAATTAACATTCAAATGGAGAGCTTTTCTTTTGGAAAGGAGGAAAGCTGCAGCACGCAGATGGCAAATGATATGATCTATGAAAGAACGAAAAAAACATATCTTTCCAATGAGAAAAATACATCAATATTCTTTTTTTTAATTTTTCAATTTTTAAAAATTAAATCATAACCGTGCATTTATGGGGTACATACAGTGTGCTGATTTGATATATAATGTGGAATGCTTATATCAAACTGATTAACATAACCATCACCTCACTTATTTGTTGTGGTAAGACATTTATACTCTTAGTAGTTTTGAAATGTACCATTGCATTGTGTACAATAGGTGAGGTCCCACCAAATACCCTCCCTTCTCCCACCCTCCCCCTTCCATTTCACTCCCCCTCCTACCCTCTCTATCTTTCTCGACTATAGTTATGTTTTATCATTCATATAAATGTGTAGGTTTCATAATAGTACATGGGATACTTTTTCCTCTCATTCTTGAGATACTTTACCAAAAAAAAAAAATGCTTCAGTTCCATCCAGATAAACATGAAAGTCTCCATCCTTTGTATGGCTGCATAGTATTCCACGGTATACATATATCACAATTTGTTAATCCAATCATGGGTTGATGGGTATTTGGACTGCTTCCATAACTTAGAAATTATGAATTGGGCTGCAATAAATATTCTGGTATAATAGTCTTTGTTGCGAAGTCATAGATTATAGATCATAGATTATAGATGTGATCTCATACATGTCCTTTGGAGCAATGTGCACAAGCACAACTCTGGGCCTACAAATTGTTTAAGTGGAAGGAGTTTCACTGCTATTCAACATAGTAATGGAAGTCTTAGTCATTGCAATCAGGCAAGAGAAGAAATCAAGTGTATCTACATGAGGTCAGAGGAGATCAAACTCTCACTCTTTGTGAATGACATGATGTTATACCTGGAAAACCCCAAGGACTCAACTACAAAACTCTTAGAAGTGATCAAGGAATACAGCAGCATCTCAGGATACAAAATCAATACTTACAAATCAGTAGCTTTTATATATAACAACAAAATAGTCAAGCTGAAAAGATAGTTAAGGACTTCTATTCCTTTTACAGTAGTGCCAGAGAAAATAAATTATCTGGGAATTTCCCTAACAAAGAATGTGAAAGATCTCTGTAAGGAGAATTATGAAACTCTGAGGAAAGAAATAACTGAAGATGTTAACAAATGGAAGAACATATCATGCTCATGGCTGGGAAGAATCAACATTGTTAAAATGTCCATACTACCCAAAGTAATCTATAGATTTAGTGTAATCCCTACTAAAACATCTATGTCATACTTTAAAGATCTTGAAAAAATTGTATTTCATTTTAGCTGGGAGAACTAGCTAGCAACCTGTAGAAGACTGAAACTGGACCCTTACCTTTTACCAATAACAAAATTTGATTCTCACTGGATAAAAGATTTAAACATAAAACCAAAAACTATAAAAATACTAGAAGAGAGTACAGGGAATACACTTGAAGAAATTGAACTGGGAGGGTGGCACCTGTGGCTCAGTGAGTAGGATGCTGGCCCCATATACTGAGGGTGGTGGGTTCAAACCCAGCACTGGCCAAACTGCAATAACAACAACAAAAATAGCCGGGCGTTGTGGCAGGCGCCTGTAGTCCCAGCTACTCAGGAGGCTGAGACAAGAGAATCGCCTAAGCCCAAGAGCTGGAGATTGCTGTGAGCTGTGATGCCATAGTACTCTACCAAGGGGAGCAAAGTGAGATTCTGTCTCTTAAAAAAACAAAAGAGGAAAGAAAGAAAAGAAAAGAAATTGGCCTGGGAAAATATTTTATGAGGAGGACTCCCCTGGCAAATAAAGCAACATCAAAATATATTACTGGATCTGATCAAACTAAAAAGCTTCTGCACAGCCAAGAGCATATATCAATATTCTAAGAGGAAAGTAGAACATGCTGTAAAATGTTAATAATTACAATTTTTGAAGGGTTATTTCCCTTAGCACATCTGGCACCTGAAGCATTTAAGGAATCAGAACAAATTGGAATCTGATGAAAGAAAAGCTTAAACCATACTTTGTCCCAGCAAATGTCAACCGTCTCTACTGTACAAATGATATGGAAACTAGGAGCAACCCCGGATAGATGCATGAACTTAGGGAACAGCCCAGTAAGAACAAATCCATGTTCTCAAAAGCAAGAATGCAAGAAAACGGGAAGAATAAAAGTATAGGATTTTAGACATTGAGAATGTCTAAAAAGGGCTAAAAGTGGGCGTTTGAAATAATGGTGGTTTTCCTTAAAGCTAGAAGGAAGGAAAGAAGTAAGGGACAGAGAAGAAAGAAAGGAAGGAAAGAAAAAAAGGAAGTTTCTCTGGTCAAACTGGCATTTTTCCAGAAGTCTGAACCAGAAACTACAAAGGCCATGCAGCTGAAGAATGAAACTTACTTCCTGTGCAGGGTAAGGAATGTCCTGTGAGCAAACCTCTGGGGAACCTGAGGTGCCACCTCACAGGTGGTGAGCTGTTCCTTATACCACTGGTGCTGGAAAGGACAGCCCTAGAAGGTGGGAATTTCTTTCACATATTACATTTATGCTGCCTTTGTGATGAGTGCATGCCAAGAATTAATATTATGTTTTGTAGGCCTTGAAGATTGACCTCTTTAAGCCCTTTAATCATAAGATGATTTTGCTACTTGTCAGGGTATTAAATAGAATGTATTTGCTGAGATCACGAAGGTCATTTTTCTTTTTTTTTTTTGAGACACAGTATCGCTATGTTGCCCTCGGTAGAGTGCCTTCCAACTCTAGGGCTTAAGTGATTCTCTTGCCTCAGCCTCCTGAGCAGCTGGGACTACAGGCACCCACCACAATGCCTGGCTATTTTTTTTTTTTTTATTGCAGTTGTCATTTTTCTTTAGCTGGCCTAGGCTGGATTTGAACCCGCCACCCTTGGTGCATGTGGCCGGTGCCATTACCACTGTGCTATGGCACTGAGCCTAAGATCTTTTTTCAATATTTAAGATTAGAAGAACATGTACATACTCGCATCATAAAAGCATTTTTAATATTAAAAGTGATTGAGAACTTAAATTTGTGTCTTGAGGATATTTGAGCTGCAGATGTTTTTGTTCTTTTATTTTTAATTTATCATTCAATGTGCACATCTTGATAGCATTAACTGGACAATAAATGATGGAATTCATGAAACTTGTGTAACTCTTTTACTAGTTGGGAATTTTCCTAGTGTAACTGCCTAAGTGAATATCAGGATTTTGAAGGTAATCTAAGAAAGACTGATGCCAACAAATAACACAGACTTATTTTATTATCACAGCTTATATTCTTTGAATAATGAAAGATATTCTTTTTTTAAATTAGTTTTTTTTTTCTATATGATAGTAATGTAAGAATTTGATGACTATGCTCACCCGTCTAGAAACCTGCAATATTTAATTGTGGTAAGGTAAAGTAACTGATATGTGACCTTGTGGCTAAATAGTTGTTGCCAGTTGCTTGTCACAATTTTTCCTCAACAACCATGTATTGGGCAGTGATTTCTCACAGGGAGAGGATGGCTTGGCCACGGGTGCAAGCTCACTCCTAGAATTGTATGAAAGCAAGAAACGACCACTACTCTGGGTGGCGGTAGCAGCAAAATATTCAATATTTATTCCTGACATCTTTTATAATAAACTAATCATGTACACCACATTGATCAATAATCCTAACATGCTCTATTCTTATCTTAAACGATAGAAAAGAAAATCTAGGAAGGTAAGATAACCATCTTAAGACTAGCCTCAGGCTATTCCTCTCCAAAGACCTAAAAAACCCCTACATTATCTGACTTCTATTGTCAAAGTTAAAGGTCAAGATAAACAGGGGAGTAAAACCTTTTTTCTTCCATGTGCTCAATTAAGTTTCTGAGAAACAGGCTTAAAGACTGTTTTCTCGTGGTTTGGAGGCCCCCACTAAGGATGGAGTGTTCTTTTATTCACATCATTAAGATGGAGTTTTTCTTTTCACTCACCTTTGAGTCATGTCCCCTGCACAGATTGGGCCATTTCAACCCTTATCTGGCAGGCTGACTTGACTGCACAGTTGGGGTTCCATGTAGGAGGCTGTTAAGCTTTGCCTGCAGGCCCCCGCCATGCTTTCCCAGGTCGCTTAGTCCTCACAAAAATGCACCATACTCCCGAGTCTTTTCACTCAGTTTCTGGAATTAAAAGAGCACATTTCATTTAATTTTATGTGGGAATTCATCCCACAACCATGGAATAAAATTTGTCAGCATTCATTTTAGGTTACTAATAAATTCCTAGTTTTAATTTAATTATAGATATATTTTCTTTTTTAAGCAATTAATTTACTTAGGATATTCATTGACTATCTCATTCAAAATCACAGACACAGTAAATGCTGGAACCAAGACTCAAGCTCTGGGATTTGGATCCCACATATTTAATTAACACTCATCTCAAGGAGAAGAGAATACGAACATTTCAGTGTACTTTCTACGTTGTTTATGAGTTCAACCAAATATGCAAGAATTTCTGATAATTTCACTCCAAATACTATCAGTGGGTGAGTATGTTGGAAATGAGCTATTTAGCATGCAAGTTAAGCTCACTTAGTATTTGAGAATACTGTTGGTCATGTGTTAATATGTGTGAGAATACATATGTGTTGATATGTATTCTTGTTCTTTCTGACAATTACCTCCCAGAGTTTCCTCAATAAAGCCACTGTGAATTTTATGTAGTATACTTTAGAACATTTTCACATCATGTCTTTTATGAAGAGTTTTGAGGTGATGTTGAATATATTCTGTATCTGAAGCCATCTTGAAGAAAATACTATTTGAGCTGCGACATGAATAAAGTCAAGGAGAAGATAGATAAGAAAATACATTCCAGGAAGAGGAAGCATCTAGTGCAAATGATGGGACATAGGGACAAGGTTAGTGGATGGGAAAAATAGTCAGAGACCATTGTGGGAATGAGTGATTCAGAGTGAGGTAAGAGGGGATGCTGATGGAGGTGTTAGGCAGGGCCAGGTCAAGTAAGAAGTTTATAAATCTAGGGAAAAGATTATGAGTTTCTTTCTAAGTGTTATTGGAAACTCCCGAAGGGTGTTAAGCAGGGAATGGTTATCTTTAATGTTTTAAAGGGATTACTATGCCTTTCTGTGCAGAAAAAAAATACACAGAAAAAAATTAACAGTGTAGAACAGCCAGTTTACTTGAAATTAATGATGCAGACTGGAGCAGATAGGATCCAGGGTATGAGTGGAAGTGATGTCTTAGTGGAAACCGTTGTACTTTGCTGTAAAGTAAGTATATTATGTGAGGCTGAGGAAGCCATCTAATGAGGAAGGCTCCCTTTGCATGTAAAAAAAGGAGGGGTATTGAGCGTTTCAGGAGATAATAGGTGGTAGGAAACCATTGCCTGAGGAAATCAGAAAACAAATTGACTAAGGAAATCTAGTAGGGTTGTAGGCAGTAAAGAGAGTTAGCTGAGATTAGAATGGCCTGGGATAGAAATGACAAATCATAAACTTGAGCTGGTTTTGGGTAAACATCAATTTGCAAGCACACCCAGTGGAGCAGGTGAAAGAAATGTCTGGCAGCAATGGTATGTTATTTTAGTAGCAATTACATTTAAGCTCGGTAAATGGTTATATTAGTTTCCCAAGTAATTTTCTGATTTGGAGGAGGACAGTAGACCTTATAAGGGGATACAGACCACAGAATCTTCCTTGCATGAAAAGAGGTGCACCATTATACTTGTTGGCAGGGTTCTAATAAAGTCAATTGGTGTTTAGAATAGGAACGTGGAGTGCTAATTCTACATGGGGGTGGGGGAGAAGGCTTAAACCCAGTCTTCTAGACTGGATCAACAAGGAAAAGAAGGGAGAAAGAGAGGTCTGCTATTAAATGGGAATCAAAGTACCCATGCTGTACCCCAGCTTACAGGATACTGAACATAATGTCTCATATTTTGCCTGGGCCAGGAATTCTGTTTAGGTGGAGCTTTCCAAAATATTCTTACTCATGGTTAGGTCAGTCTTAATATCCATATAGGATCAGGCCTCCAAATGAAGGGGAAATATGGTGGCAGATAAATGGAGCAGAAGAAATCAAGATTGAAAAGAGAATTTTGAGGAAGTTTGCAGATTTAGTAAGAGTCCACCTGTTTATTTCAAGTATAAAACTGCCTGGTTCCTCTAAAGTTAGCAAGAAGAGTGAAATGTTTTCAGGACAAGAATTGAATTACAATGTTTTTTGTGTAATTTGATGCTAGATTTTCATTCAGCTAAGATTTAGAAAAAAAGAAAGAAACATGGCCTTTATCTTCTGCCAACAGAAAGCATGCATATCTATCTACAAAGAAGACATTTTGTTGAACTAAAGTAAAGCACAAATTGACCATGTGTGTCCTTGGATAGAGGACGTCAAGCAACAGAAAGTAGTGTTCGTAAGTACAGGTTTACAATCAGTAAGGGAAAGCCTGTACAATTTCTTTTTATAATCAATCCTCCAGAAAAACAGAGGGTTTCACACTGAATTATAACTAAGCAAAGGCAATTCTATGAGAAGTGGAGATAAAGCTACATAGAAACTTTCTTCCTGATGGTCAAGCTCAAAGCAATGTCAGAACATAGCACCTCTCTGTTAAGGGGTAGTTAACACACCCATTATGAAACAGCTCTCAAATATCAAGTATCTTACATGAATTTTGTACAGATGTTGGAGCTCATTCAATTTCTGTTCAAATCCTGTGAGAGCTACTAAGAGTACAGATATTTTACATTCTGGATTACTGCGAAGTCTGGTGTTTTAGATGCCTAACAGGAGGGAAGACCAATGCGATGTCAGCCATGGTATCACACTGCTCTGCCATGCAGGTTCTGGACATTGCCAAAGCTTTATGTTACTTCCCCACATAGCTTAAGAGGTTAAGGTCTCACTGATGTCACTCACATCAGTTCCTCAAAGGGGATGATAGCAACTTATACAATTTTCCATTTCCTTATTAATAAATGTAATGCTGAATGATAAGTTCCTTACCTAGTTAAATTTGATGATGAATTTCAACTCAGTATTTTATGACTTTTCAGATCTACATCATAAAATAAATTTATGTATTGTGAATTTATCCTGACAGAGGTTTTCCTATGTATTCTATGTCAGGAAATAAAAATTGAAAAAAATTTTGTCTTTCCCTACAAATATATTTTTCAGGCTTTAATCTGTATAATTTACAACATAGAATGCCCAATTCCTATTTTGGTGTCATTGAACTCAAATAATCCTTTCTTTTAATCATATGCTAAAGATTTTATCTAACTCATTATTCATTTAGGATATTAAGAATGTGAACTGAAATAATTCTAAGATTATGACTACTTTTATGAAGTCTTTCACTATATTTCTTTTTTCCATCAACTAATTTTGTGGCAGTTTAATGATGACTACCT
This sequence comes from Galagoides demidoff, assembly GCA_963574575.1. Classification (NCBI taxonomy): domain Eukaryota; kingdom Metazoa; phylum Chordata; class Mammalia; order Primates; family Galagidae; genus Galagoides; species Galagoides demidoff. The sequence continues at coordinate 8,417 of CAUYQV010002341.1, read as the reverse complement.
TCTAAAATAAAAAAAAATTATAAAAAATATTGAACAGCTATAGAGACAAGTTAAAGAACAAATAATTTGGCTTAAAAATATAGTAGTTGAAAGGATAATTACACTTTAAATTGTTAACAACTATGTTTAAATGACATTTTGATAATATATTTTAGAGTAGTTTTATTTTAAAATAAACCTTAGAGATAGCTTAGGTTGACTCAACTGTTTTATAAAATGCATACACATTCTCACACATATTATTGGTACTTTTTGGACACATAGGAATCTGTTAGTGTCCAATTTTTACTAGTTTCCCTTTAGAATGAATATCCAAGTTAGAAGATAAACATTAAGTAATAAATTCAATTATTTTAAACACTATTTGATGCACTGCATAATCTTAATGCTTTATTTTAAAAATAGTGGGTGTTTTGTATGTTGTGAAATTAACAAATATGCAATGCAACGCAACACCATTTAATTAATTAGGGTATATATATTTCAATTTAATTTATTACCTAGTTTTGAAGAAAAATATTTCTCCTTGTTCATATACCACCACCAATATATTCTGTTTACTAAATAAAGCTGAGAAAATTTCTCTATGAAGGTTTTGAAAATTTACTATTCTGTAAAGTAATTATAAGTTAAGAGTTACACTTCTGCTGAAGGTTGACTACAGTATCTTATCAAAGCTAGATAAAAACAAGGTGCAATGGCTCACACCTGTAATCCCAGTGCTCTGCATGGGGGAGGTGGGAGGATTGCTTGAGACCAGGAGTTGGAGGCCAACCAGGGCAACAGAGTAAGACCCTGGTCTCTACACAAAAGGCAAAATAAAAACCATTATCCAGGTATGGCAACATTTCCCTACAAGTCATACCTACTAGGGGGCTGAATGAAGAGGATTACTTGAGCCCAGGAGTTTGAGACTCTACTGAGATCACACCCCTGTACTCTAGCCTGAATGGCAGAGTGAGATCCTGTCTCTAAAACAAACAAATAGAAATGTCACTTAAATTTGGGGGGACTTAGTTTCTTTCTTTCTTCCTTTCTTTCTTTCTTTCTTTCTTTTTTTTTTTTAGAGACAGAGCTCACTTTATCACCCTCAGAAGAGTGCTGTGGCATCACAGCTCACAGCAACTTCTAGCTCTTGGGCTTAGGTGATGCTCTTGTCTCAACCTCCCAAATAACGGGGACTACAGGCACTTGCCACAATGCCCAACTATTTTTTTGGTTGCAGTTTGGCTGGAGCTGGGTTTGAACCCACTACTGTGGGGCCTTAGTTTCTTTATCTAATTGGGGCATAAATGATTTCTGAGATCCTTATGACTTTATTATCCTAAAACTCTATAAAACCACTAAGCCATGTCTAAAATTTTTATAAAAACCATAATAATTGTACTCTGAATAAATGTAAAAATAAAGTATAAATATTTAACAGTTGTTTAATGGCAAATGTGCTGACTACTAAAAAGCAAGTATTATATTTTCTACTTAAGACGATTTAATTTTTAAAATAAACCTTCGGTGGCATCTGTGGCTCAGGAGGTAAGGCTGGCCCCATGTGCTGAGGGTAGTGGGTTCAAGCCTACCTCTGGCCGAACTGAAAAAAATAAATGAATAAAAATAAAAATAAAATAAAATAAACTTTCTCATCTCTCTTAAATCTACAGATGGGTAGCTTGCTATGAAGAAAGATCTGAAAGAAGTCTGCTTACGTGAGAGATGTTTACCTTCAGAATACAATACATGACTCAGATATCATATTCCACGTCCCCTAAAAATTGCCTCATTTTAAAAGACAGCGTATATGTAAACCCAGACTACTAATTTAAATATTCAATATAAACAGGTTATTAACGACAAAATGAGCTCTTCACACTCTCAGAAGCTTTTCATGTACACTCACTGTTTGAGCTTTACAATGTAAGAATGAGAGAAATTGCAGATTTTATCATTTCTATTTTATAGATGAAGAAAATGCGAAGGAGAGAGGCGAAGTGCATTTTTTAAGGATCTACAAGTAATGCAGACATATTAGTTCTCCCCCTCCTTTGCCCTCATCCTCCAGTGTGTCCCAGAGCTCTGTGAGGGGGGGAAGGCTCAAGCACAGGAAATTCTGTCTAACGTGGGGCTCTAGGGCCTTCTCTGCATGCTTGTCTACTGTAGTCCTTGGAAGGAAACCTGCGGGAGGGTCAGAGGTCATTTTGAAGACAGCTTTGTTTCCCCAGAATAAAACAGTTTGTTTTTCTTGAAGAGTCAGGTTTATATTACACAGAAACATGTGAACTAAGTGTATTTACTTTACTAATAATATTTCCTTGCTTTCTACCAAAGAAAGAGTCCTCATAACTAAAAGGAAGACGCTCCTCTCATCCACAACCCCTATTTCTCCATCTCCCGCATTTTCTCCAAGAGGCCTCTTCCCAGTGGCAGGTCAGAGAACTCACTCTGCTTCTCTCTCTTCCCTCTAGAGGTCTTGTTAACTTACTGTTTAGGCTTCTGTCAAGAGGGTGGATGGAGCTTTTCTTCTCACCCCTTCCTGATACCAAACAGAGCAGAGTGGATTCTTTTCTCAGTGGTGAGTGGGCATTCTCATTCTAGGTCAGTCTCCCCTCAACTCCCAAAACAAGTGTGGCTACTATATTTCTTTCAAGTTGCCTAAAACCAGGACATCTTTCCAAAGTGAGTGCTAATTTTTTTTCAAAGACTACACAATATAGTGATGTAGGGGGGAAAGTATTTATACCATCAATATGACTGAGGCTGTGTGATCCTGGAATAATGAGTCCTGATCTCTTTATCCTAGGGAGCATTTGACAAATTATGAGGCCTTGTTATTTTGCAAGGACCACCTCTTTACCTGTGCATGAGTCTGAACTATCAAGATCTGGGAGGAACCACCCCAACATTAATTCTTTTGATTTTTGATTTCAAACCTTCTCTGACTAGGGATGAGGTTGTATTCAGTTCATCCTGATGATTTATATGTATATGTATGCATGCATATGTACACAAATATGTATATGTGTATGTACGTATATGTATATACACATATAAGTAGTTGTTTTCAGTCTTTCCTACTGCTCCTCAATATGATGGGTCTCTGTTCCTTTTATGTTAATAGCTACTATGGAAGACTCTACCAGCACTTTCCAAAATTTTCAGCTTTCCTTCCTCATGTGCCTCAGAACTCTCTGAAACTAGGCAGGTAAAAGTGCCTTGCTTTGGGCAATAAAATGTAAATGAAATGCTTTTGGACAGGAGCACATAAATAGTAGTGCATTTTCTTCATTCTCTTATTTCCCATCATAATAGACCAGAAAGCATTGCATTGTAGGGGTGGCGTTGTGCCCCATACTGACATAAAGAGTGAGTGAAAATAATCTTCAATGATTTTCAGGGTGAAATTATGTTGTAAATGCAACATAGTCTATTCTGATGGTTACAGCAAACAAATTAAGTTTTTTAATTTGTTGATCCCTGAAAGTGTACTTTCTTTTCTCTATAATGCCAATCCCTTCTATTGCTATTTATTCTATTGAATTTTTTTTTTTTTTTTTTTACTAATATGGCTTCTTGGAAGCCATGTGTGTCTGTTTTTATATATATACATTCTGCCACAAATCTTATGCCAACTTGTTGTCTATTACTTTATTTGAATTTTTGAAAGGCATGATACATTTTGTACTTAATGGCACAATTTTCTGTACAGTTATGAAGGTTTTGTTATAAATTATTTAAAAATATTTGAGTGTACAATATATGAGGAATATGTTAGCAAAACTCCTAACCTGTGTTAGGTATGGATAGACAGACATAGCATAAACAAAGCTTAAGAGGTATAGGCAGAATTCACTCAGAAGATGAGCTAAATAAAGATCAATAAGATAGCATAGCATGTTTAAGTTGAACATTAAGATAAAAAATATAAACAACAAAAATTACCAGGTATTCATGATACACTAATATGTGGGAGACACATAGTATTTATGAGGCACTAAAAAATACCAGTAAGCCTTTTGGTGTTTATAAAGTCTTATATAAATTATAAATTTTGTCACTCATTAGTAACATTTATTCTAATTCCCATTACTCAAGAAATGCAAATAGAATCCATGGCTTCTCACAGGCCTAATGGGTGAGTGCAGTGGTTTGTCCTGCTTGACCCACATCTTTCCGACAATGCAAGCATGTGTGTTAGACCCAGCCTCTTCTGTCTGCTGGGCTTATTTGCTCAAATCTCAACTCTGGTGCTTGTAACAATACCATTAGTTGGATAGTGTGGTTGAAAGGAGAAAGAGGAAAATGGAGAAGAAGATAGAAGTAGGAAGGGGAGGAGAGAGAGAAACGAGGGAGGAGGGAAAAGGAAAGAGAAAACACATAAACATTACCTAACCCAGGAGTTCAGCAGCATGGTTTTACACTCTGCTTGTGCACTATCTCAGTTGTGGTAACTATGGCATTTTTTCCCTCTTTGCACGTCACTGTATATACTAATTGATCAATACATCATGTTACCTAAGTATTTTAATTTGTTCTGTGAGTCCTTTTGTTCTGTGGCCTTTAATACCTTGACGGCCAATGTATTTGGAGGACATCATTGGATCATGATAATAACTTAACTCATGACAGGTTCTTCATAATGGGAAATATTTTAAAGCAAGAGTAACAGGCATTGCAAAACTAGTTAGATTGCTATTAATGATTATTAATTCTGCTACATAGGCTGTGAAAAGTGCAAGCAAGAAAGTGCCAGCCTTTATAAGCTTTCAAGATTTGTCATTGACCAGTAAGTGTTTGTAATAACTATACCTAGAAGTAGCAGTATTTATATTTGTTTCTATTTTTTCAGAGGTATTTTGATATTAGCTCAAAAAATGAATGTCTTTACTGCTCTAGTCTACTTTAATGAAAACAATTTCACATTTAAGCACAAAAAATGGGTAAATGGACACAGAAAAAGTCAACATAAGAAAGAGATCTGTTTTATCCATACTAGCTAGGATCCACTGATGAGTATGGTTATGCCTATTTTTTTTCATACATTGGAAAATTCACAATTAGATTACAATCCTATCAGAGAGCAAAAGAGATAAAAGTCTTTTTGTTTAGGCTCTTCAGCATTTTACAAAGTGTTTAGAGAAATCCATATTTTTCTGAAAAATTACCAAGGGAAGAATATTCTTCATACCACAAAGTTCCATTCAGTCCAAGTTCCTTTAAACAAACAACCCAATGTGTAAACTCATTGAGAGTTCTTTCACAAATTTTGTTTCAGGTACTACCATGTGTAAAAATTATGCTAAATAATGTGGAAATTACAAATAGAATATGTAATCTTTGTGTTCAAGAAACTTATGTATCTGCAGCAGACTGAAACTGGACCCACATCTCTCACCATTGACAAAAAATTGATTCTCGTTGGATAAAAGATTTAAATTTAAGATGAAAAACAATAAAAATTCTAGAAGAGAGGGTGGGGGAAAACACTGGAAGATTTCGGCCTGGAAAAAAACTTTATGAGGAAGAATCCCCCACCAATTGCAGCAACACCAAAAATAAATAGCTGGGACTTGATCAAGCTAAAAAGCTTTTACACAACTAAGAGTACCACAGACAGCCCTCAGCAGGGGAAATATTTTTGCATGTTATTTATCTGACTAAAGGCCTGATACTAGAATCTAAGAGAACTCAAATTAAACAATAAGAAAAGTGCAAACAAATAAGTGGGCAAGAGATTTGAACAGAAACTTCTCTGAGGATGACAGACGAATGGCCAACAAACACATGAAAAAATGCTCATCGTTGTTAATCATCAGAGAAAAGCAAATCAAAACCACTCTAAGATATCACTTAACCCCAGAAAGATTGGCGCACACCACAAAGCCCCAAAACACCAGATGCTGGTATGGATGTGGAGAGGAGGTAACTCTTCTACACTGCTGGTAGGGTTGCAAACTAATACATTCCTTTTGGAGAGAAGTATGGAGAATCCTCAAAGATCTAAAAGTAGACCTTTCATTGAACCCTGCAATCCCATTAGTGGTATTTATCCAGAAGATCAAAAATTATTTTACCACAAAGACATTTGCACTAAAATGTTTATTGTGGCTCAATGCATAATTGCTAAGTTGTGGAAGCAACCTAAGTGCCCATCAACCCATGAATGGATCAACAAACTGTGGTATATGTGTACCATGGAATATTACTCAACCATTAAAAAAGATGGAGACAACTTTACATCTTTTACATTTACCTGAATGGAGTTGAAATACATTCTTCTTAGTAAAGTATCACAAGAATGGAAGAATAAACATCCAGTGTACTCCATACTAATTTGAAATCAATAACAATACATGTTCATAAGAACAATAAAACACTATTATATTCCAGTTTGGGGGTAGAGGGAGATGGGAGGGGAGGGAAAGAGAACATACAGCAGAAGGAGGGAAGGCATTAGGTGGGATCTTACCTAATGTGCACATTGTGAGCGTATAACACACTCCCTGAGTGAGGGGCTCTTCTGCCAAACAAAAGAAGGAAAAAAAAAAAAAAGAAGAAGCTTATGTGTCATAGGGTAAGGAACGTTTATCCAGGGTAAAATAACACACAAAAAATGTACACTGTCAAAAGAGGCAGCAATAGAGTATTATAAGAATTTGGAAGAGAGATTAAAAAGAGAGAGATGGTGCTTAGAAAAAAGAAGGAATTTTAACCCTTTTAAATCTCCATGCTAGGGAATTAGAATTTCTGTACCCACACCCCTTTATCTCACCATCTTAAACCAAACATAGTAGCTGCCTCATTTCACAGGGCTTCCTACTATGTCTTTCAGCACATCTCTGCTTTCAAGCTGTAAGACCCTTCCTTAGATGCCAGGACATTCAGGCTCATCATCATTACATTGTAATAGAAGGGAAGGTCATTCTCAGGGAGTGACGTGGGTACAGGCTCCCTTACATGTGTCAATGAAATCTTGATTAAAGTGAACAAAACTGGAGGCATGATACTACCTGATTTTAAATTATACTTCAAAACTAAACTAATAAAAACAGCATTGTGGTGGCATAACAATAGACATTTTAATTTAGACCAGAACAGAGAAACTTCAAACAAATCCACACATTTATATTCTATTAATTTTTGATGAAGGTACTAAGAACACATGATGCAAAAAGGACATTCTTTTTAATAAAAAGTATTGAGAAAACTGTATAATCCACATGCAGAATAATGAATATGGACTCACACTGTGTACAAAAATCATCCCAAAATGGATGAAGGACTTGAACGGATGAAGACATGAAAATATTGGAAGATATAGGGGAAAACAACATGACATTGATCTCAGCAATTATTTTTTAAGTTTGACCCCCAAATACCTCAAGTGACAAAACCAAAAATAGGCACAGAGAATTACTTCAAACTTTGCATAGCAAAGGAAACAGTTAACAAAGTGAAATAAGCAACCTTGGATTGGAGAAAATATTTACAACCCATATATCTGATAAGAGGTTAATATCCAAAATAAATGAGGAACTCAAAATCAATAGCAAGCAAACAGATAATCCAATTAAAAATGGGTTAAGGAGCTGAACAGACATTTCTCAAAAGAATACATATATTCTCCTGACTTAGTCCACAGAAAAAAAGAATATATACAAATGGAGAAGAGATATCTGAAAAACAGCCAACATCACTAAACATTAGATAGATGCAAATTAAAACCATAATAAGACATCACACCTGTGAGAATGGCTATCATCAAAAGATGAAACATAACAAGTTTTGGAGACAATGTGGAGAAAAGAGAACACTGTAGGCAGGTTTCCTGAAGAAACTAGAAATAGAACAACCACATGATTTAGCAGTTCTGTCTCTGGGGGTATATCCAAGAGATGTGAAATCAGTATGTTAAAAAATGTTAAAAATTCTATATTATTGCACACAGTAAAATACTATTCAATCTCCACAAAGAAGGAAAATCTGTTATTTATGGCAATGTGGGCGAACCTAATGTACATTAAGCCAGGCATAGAAAGACAAATATGGGTATATCATGTTCTTACTTATAAGTGGAATCTAAAACACTCAAACTTATAGAATAAAGAATAAAATGGTGATTACTAGAGGCAAGGGTGGGGGGACTGGTGACCTGTTGGTTACAGGGTACAACAGGAGAAGTAAATCATAAGTATTTGAAAAAATTTTTGGAATTTCTTCGAGGTAGCAGTTTGTCATAGTGGGAGAAGCTAGAAGTTTGATCTTAGAAAGCATTTTATTTTTTATTTTATTTTTTTTAATTAATTGATTTCTGTATACATTGATGCAAACATGGGGTACATTGTGCTGTTTCATATACAATTTGAAACACCTTCATCAAGCTGGTTAACATAACTTTCATGTCATTTGGTTAATCATTGTATCAA